>RJWM01011585.1:0-59844 GCA_004363535.1 Dasyprocta punctata | reverse complement strand
ATTTTAATGGCAAAATGCTTTTCTGACCTTCTGAGTTAATTTTCAAGGTGGCTTAAATTAAGGGCTCATTGCTGCTTAAGTGTTTCATTGTAGTCCAACCATATCAGATTTCTAACAAGCTTGATTAAATATATGTGACATTCACTCAACTTCACTGATTGAGCACTGTCCATGTATAAGGCACTGTCATGATCATTGTGGAGAAAATATGACTTCTCCCATCATAAAACATGATTTTCTAGGGGACAGAAATAGGTACATCCCCACTTACAAGACAGTGTCAGATGCTATGCAGGAGAAAGATGAAAAGTATAACAGAAGCAGGGAAAGTGCATTTAAATTAGACTGGAAATTTAGCAATACTTCATAGAAGCAATTACTGAGTTTTTCATGTCTTTAATATGTAATTTGGTGGATGAAGGCATGCTGAGAATTTTCCACTTGAAATACAATATGCTGTTTTGTCCCTTATTATCATAGCCAATTAAGAGCCAATGGTGGATTGAATGCATTTTGAATATATTTGAATTCATGTGGTAAGAAATATCTTTTATAACCATTCCGTTGAATATTTTAACTTATTCGATCAAAATGACTATGTAACTGAAGATTACATGGTCAGTGTCTTGGAGTTGGAGTGGCACTAAAGCTGAGAATTTTTATGTTGAACTTGAATTTATTTTGGTCTGTAATTACTAGGAGTGCAACAAGTGAAGTGATCTGACATGGACTTTGGCAGATAAAAATTGAAGTTCTGTAAATTGTCTATACATTTCCTGACCATATTCATTGTTCTTCTTTAGATCCTGGTCTTTTTTGTATAGGTTTTTTGGGGGGAGGTAAGCTTGAAATATTAGTAGAGAGGCATAAGGAAGAATTAAAGAGGTGTAAAGGGAGATAAAAGCCAGATTCTCTTTAAAGCTGGAATGAAATAGTCAGAATTGTCTCACTTCATAAAATGGAAACAGTATGCACATTGAATTACAGTGTATTTTCTCATCAAATCTTCTTGGAATATCCAGCATGTGCTCAAACTTTTTCCTGGGATACTCAGATGATTGAGATATAGTTTATACTTTGTGATTTCATGGTTTACTGGAGAGAATTATATTCATGTAAATGGGGCAATAGGGTGGAATCAGCTTATTTATGAATCCACTGATTAGTTGAGCAGGAACAAAGGACACCTCAGAAGGTTTCTGGTAGGAAGTGATACCTGAGCTACTTCCTAAAAAGCCTGAAAATAAGTGTGTACTCTCAGGCTGCTGAGGAAATGCCAGGGAGGGGCAAAGCATGAGCAAAAGCACAGAGATACATAGCAGATTTAGTCATGAAGTACACTGAGGAGTTGGTGTTGGTGGTTGGGAGAAGTTGTTGAGCAAAAAATGGGAGTGTTGAGAGAAAAGTCTGGGAAGACAACAGCCTGAGCAACACCAAACACAGACAGAAGAGTTTAGCCTTATAGAAGATGAAATGTTGCATTTAAATTTTAAGAGCTTATTTAAGCAAAACTTTGTATATGAATATTCATAACAGTATTATTCACAATTGCCAAAATGTAGTAGCAACCCAACTTTCTCCCAATTGATCAATAGATAAATAAAATGTGATACATACCTACAATGGAATATTTCTCAATCATAAAAATATGATGAATGAAAGCAATAGCCAAATGATAAAAGGCAGATTCAATATCTCCATATTGTATCATTCTATTTATGTTAACATGCATAGACATACAAATTCATACAAACAGAAAACAGATTAGTACACACCAGGAAATGACAGCATAGGGAGCACATGGGCTACTTCTGGGTTGGTGTTAGTGTTGTGGGACTAGATATTGGCAATGACTAAAATCCTTGTGAAAGTTCTAAATGGCTTTAAAGTTTGAATTTTCCAAAAAAAATGGTAAATTTTAAGGGTATAGACATTTTGTCACAAAAGAAAACTAAAAAGCTTAATATTCAGGGAGATTGCAGGGCTACTGGTGTTTTTAACAGTTATTTTCTTATGCATATCACTTGTGCAAGACTCTGGAAAAGAAGCCTGCTGTACAAAGCGGGCAGGTGAAATGCTCCTGTTGGAACTTCCACCAGCACATAAAGGCCAAATAGCATCCACTTTGGACTCAATATTTTGATGATGTGGCCCATCTCTATTAGTTTGGAACCAAAAGGTTGTGCAAGGCCCACAGTAGGCATTCAAGAAGTTAGTTTCATGATTAACCCAAGCCTGGGTATTTACTTACTCTTTAAAATCAACTCATTTTAAATTCTGAAGAGGCCTATTTTCTTAAGTGATTGTTCCTCATTCTCTTAAGAAGCAGTTCTTCATTTTCTAGTTAAAGTGGGTCTACTTCCCTGTTCACATTACTAAGTGGTATATTTCTTTACACCGCATCATAGTTTGATTTTCTTTCAAGGATAATAATTTGGTTTGCAATTGCTACCCTGTTGTTTACATTCTATTCCAATTCCAGGAGAATTATAAGTCCTTTAGGAACCATACTAATGTTATGTGATCACTATATGTATATCAACCCGCTGAGCTGATCAAACACATATTACCCTTAGATTTCCTATGAGAAAATTAAGGTTCAGGGAAATTAAACCTCATAGCATAAATATTAGAGGGCAGCACCTCCACATGAACACAGATGCTAATAGTAGGCATTTAGCTCAAACCCAGCACTGAGGCTAACCCAATGGTCTTTGTCCCAGTGGAGCGCAGTCAACCAGTGAAAAGCCTGAAATCATAGAATCATGCAAACTCTGCTTACTTCTTCTCTTTGTCACATTTTTATTGACTTAATTGTTAAGACTTTAAATAGAAATTTGCTTTACCCCTTTCTACTCTCCTCAGAAGGCTTATTTTCCTGTGGTAAATGTACTATGAGTATACAGAGTGGAGGTGTATTTTGAACCTTTCTCATGGCCACACCAGTTTTAAAAGAATATCCTTGATGCTGTATTTGATATGCTGCTTTCTTGGCACCAAAATACATAGTATCATTAAAACTTCTCACTTTGGAATTACTAATTTTAAATGACTTCATCATATAAATTGAACCAGGAAAATATGGTTACTCAAACTATGTGATGATTGTGATCCAAGTTTTATTATGGTAAAATTTTTTTCTCAATATATTCAGTCACATACTCTTTAAAAGTAGATAGAAAAATGGGTAGATAGATACATAGATAAATACATACAAAGATAATCACAACCCTCTGTGCAAATAAAACACTCCACACCGTGGTAACAAATTAGATATTTTGAAACATTGTATTAAGTAACCTCTGATAGGCCAATGTGATTTATTTATTATTTTAATTATACATATTTATGAGATACAGTGTGATAATTTGAAACATGTGTAGTGTAATGATCAAATCAACATAGGCTGTTTCTGAATGGCATAAGTAACTGTGTCATCATTGATGTGTAACTAGTCACCAAACTATCTATTTACTTTGGCTTCCAATATGACTAAATTCATTATTTAATGCCTCAGTCATAAACTCCGACCCTCATAAAACTGTCAGTTTCAGTCTAGCCATTCTCAAATTTTGTCTATTGTGAATTGTAATATTCTTAAAATTTTGTCCCACAACAGTGGCAATTCTGCCTCAATAAAAATTATTCTCCCTCTCTCTCTCCCTTCCACCTTCCCTCCCTCCCTCTCCACCACTTCCCTTTGTTTTGTACTAGAGATTAAGCCCAAAGCCTTAAACAAACTAGGCAATCAGTCTACCACTAAACTACATTCCAAGCTCTATAGTTAATTTTAGTTGCACTAATAAAAGCATATGTATGCATATACACATATAATTTGTGTGTACACTATTAAACTCTTAAAGCAACACTATGAGATCAATATTTTGCCTGTGTTCATAGATGATTAAACACTGTCAAAAAAGTTACCAGGCTAATAATTGAAAAATTGAACTGGAACCTAAAAATTCTTGAATTCAAAGTCGATTTTCTTAATCATTAGTCTACATAGGTGCAGTTATTTACATATTTCACATAATAATATTCCACATATAATGATAAAATCAGTCAACATCATAAAATATTATTTCAACATTAGTATTGAATACAATCTTGATATGATCTTTGCCTGCTTACTGATTCCTGTTTCTAACTAGTGTTCTTTATCTTTGGTTGCATCTCATCCCAGTGGACAGATAAAGTTCCTTTTCTGTTTAGCTCCTGAGAGTTGACAATTTTATTTTTTTCTGTGCACATGACTTGAGTCTAAGTACAGTTTAAGATCCCAAAGGATAAATTAAAGGAGATTTCAAGGCTTGGCTTCCTCTACAAAGGAGAGAACAGCAAGAAAAATACTTCAGAGAGAAAGGTCTAGGCTCAGGCCCATTCATTCTTGCCACTAAATTCCCCCAAGGCCTGTGAACTCTCCTGATAGCATTTTACAAACAGACTGACAAATCTACACACCTGTGAAAATTAAAGAACACACTTGTGATTGGACCTTGTGCTCACCCCTTGGAGCCATCCTGTGACCTGAAATATGACTGCTTTGTGGGCCCAGAAGCTACCAGTGCAGTTATTATCAGTCTTATTATTGATTCCTTAAGAGACAGCTGCTCCAACCCCCTGGGAAGTCTGTATATCCATCCAACTTTTTCTTTACATTTTGCTGTAACCCTCAAATTCTCATGAGGAGGTGAGAAGAGAGAATCTTCTTAGAACTTTCTGCATGTGTGTTTAAAAAAATGTTTTAAATGTATAAATGAACTGCCCACATGGTAAAGAAAAACTTCAAGGGAAAGAAATATCTGGAAAGTAAGAATTCAGAGGAAAAACACCAAAGTTTGATATTAGAGGATCTCACTATTCTTTTTAGTTTAGAGAATTAATTTTATGAAGCCTGTCAAATGTTTCTACCCAGATTGATGATTTCTACATAAAATCAAGAATTCTATCATTGGAGAGTTTAGGGGGTGGAAAACTGACCAGAGAAAATAAAGAAAACTATTACTGGTCTTATTCATCATTTTCTGAAGATAAATAAAGAAAAATATTAACCTCCTTTGATACTTTCTAGCTAACTAAAAGTTTTGCCACCTATGAAATGAATTCAGTGTAGAATTTGTACTACTTATGTTGGTCAAAGGAATCCAGAAAAAATAGTTAATTTCAAATGGCCCTAGGTTACCATTACAACTGGTACCTGGTAAAGACAAACACATATCCTCTCTGGAGAAATAGTTATCCAAATATATAAAGTGCAAAAGACAACCCACATAGATAATTGCAAAGAATATTTGCTTATACACATAAATAAACGTTACTAAAACAAGAAACTTCCTTTAAGAAATAAGCCAAAGCTATGAATTCCTTTTAAAATTTTGAAATCACACCTATTTTATGTCTAGTATAATTTTGCTTAGCACCTCTACTGATTTTGTATTTTCCATATATTAAAACAATTACTTCAGTATGTAACTGGATTCCCATACTGTTTCTGGCAGTTGTTTAAAAATATTTTGGCAGGTCCAAAAAACGTTATATTCATTTTACAGGTGGAATACAACAAAAGTAATGTGGTTAGATATTTGTCTAAAATTTCAGATTGCATATTTTCTCATTATCAGTCATGGAAATATAAATACACTCAGCTTGACCTTGAGAACCTTTTAAATCATTGTGCAACTTGAACAATGCACTTTTTGGGTTAAGATACATCTCTTTAAGATATATTTTTTTGGTCCCTTAAAATATATATGAATTGATATTCTGTATTTCAACATATTTTTATTCTTGTCTAGTTATGTAGCTGAGCTATTTGTCTGTTTGTCCATCATGTGAAGACATGGATGGTATTCCTTACAGGCTGAGGCACAGCTGATACTGTGGAGTCACCTTGCAATGACCAGTTTTAACATCATCTCCAACCTTTTCCCTGCTCTCTGTAAACTGCTTGCCTCTGCTGGTGTTGTACCCAGATTCACTGATTGCAGACTAATCGCTGTATTGTTTCCAATGCTGCCTTGAAGTACACACTGCTCCGAAAGTCTGATCCAGTTTAATTCAACCCCATTGCAGAGTTAATTTTTGAGGTGTATTTGAGGTTAACTCTGACCACAAAAGGGATCTTACTAGTTGCATTATTACTGGTTCTTTCTGGTAAAGTTGCAAGCCTAAATTTTATTTTATTTATTTATTTATTTATTTATTTATTTGTTGTGGCACTGGGGATCCCACTCACAGCCTCGCACCTGCCAGACAGGCGCTTAAGCCACTGAGCCAAACACCTGGCTCTAGTTTTTTGAGGCAGGGTCACACTATGTAGCTCAGACAGGCCTTGCATTAGCGTTGTAGCCCAAACAGGCCTCAAACTCACAATGCTCCTCCTACCTCAACCTCCCGAGTGCTGGGCTTAAAGGCATGTGCCACCATGCCCAGCCACAGGCCTAAATTTTAATGCTGTTCGTAATTACTTACTACCAAAATATTTGTTTTTCAGCAACTTTTGGTTTCAAATTGTTAGTTCCTTTAAGAACTTATAAACTGTTTTTACAAGCTACATCCATACATAGTGTTATGGTTTATATTCCTATGGCCTCGCCAAGTGTCATGTAATTTGGCATGGACCTGGCTGAGTCTAGCATTTGTTATTGGTTTGTTGTGTGGTGTTGGGATTGATGGTGTGAGTGTGGCACCCACCCAGGGGTGGAGCCAACATACAGTGTAAGGGTAGGAAGAAGTTTTGTCTTCCCTCTCTCTTGCAGGTTTATGTCTTGTGGTTTTGTTGCTGCCACAAATGGCTGCCCACCTCCCACCATGTCAAGTTGCCTTGGAGTCAGCTGAGTATGGACTGAAACCTCCACGAACTGTAAGAAATAAACCTTTCCTTCCCTAATTTTGGGCATCAGATGTTTTTGTCTCAGCAATGAGAGAAGAGTAACCAAGACAGAATTTGGTACCAGTGGAGTGGGGTCATAACTGACCATGTTGTTCAAGAGCCTTTGGAAATGGCTTGTGGGAAGAGTTTGGAAAGGTTTAGAAACTCTTTCACCTGAAAGAGTGGTACTGTAACAGCTTAGGGTGCTCTGCATGGGAGATTCTAGTCAGAGCCCAGGAGACCGTAAGGCTGAAAGGAAGCCTGCCAGTAAGACCAGGTTCAGGAGGTTTCTGCTGGGAAGAAGGACTGCATTGGTTGTTGGACTCCACATGATGTGTGTTATGGCTTGGCAGAAACTTTGTCTGGATTCTGCTCTTGCCCAGAGACTTTGCTTGAGACTGAGGTTAAGGGCAACAAACTGATTAATCTAGCAAAGGAAATTTCAAGGCAGTCAAATGTTGAGGCAGTGACATGGCTATTGTTGCAGTGCTTTTAGTCAGATTTATGTTGGGAATCAAGAGCAAAGAGTCCAGCAGGATGATTTAAAATGTTGTGAGTTTGAGCAGAAAGCTGTGGACTGTAAAGATAGAGCTGAGACCTCAATTGCTTAAAAGGAGCAAAGAAATAAAAAAGGTGGCCTGGAGGCCTCCCAGGAAGCAGTGAGTCTCTACCTTTTGCAGCCTCAAGCCAGCAAAAGTGAAAGAGTTTGCTTGGAGGAAAAAACCGCAGACCACCATGTTCTAGAGTGGCTATGGAGGCCATGGGAGGTTCTAAAATGACAGTGGCTGAACCAGATTCCAGAATGGTGGTGTCATAGAGAATCTGTTCCTCATAATCAGTTTTAGAGAGTTCAGCAATCCAGGGACTCGACCCCTACAGCCAAAAGAGAGGAGAGCCTGGCTACTGCTCTAGCTAGCAGCAGACTTTGGTGGCATTCACACAGCACTGGTGTTAAGTGCAAGAAAATGCACAAATTCTGAGGCTAAGGCAGCTTCCACCCCAACTTCAGAGGGCAATATTTGCATCTGCAAGTGTAAAACCAAAAGTGTAATGGACAATGGAGAAGTTTAAAAAAGTCAACACATAGATAATCCAAGGAAAGCTGCAAAAAACAAGCAGAGTGGGCTTAAGAGAGAAGCTGTGAAAAATGGAGCCCCTGGAAGTTCTACAAGGGTGGAATCACTCAAACTCTTTGGAGCTCTCAATTTGTCACAGATTGTTTCAGATGCTGGAGCTGCAACTATAGGACTTAATGTTTGCCCTGCTGAATTTTGGACTTGCTTTGGTTCCAATGCTTTGTATTCCCCTGTTTGTAACTTTTGGAATGGTAATGGTTATCTTATGCCTTTACACGTTGGAAGTGTTTAACCTCATTTTCATTTGTACAGGGGGTTAGAATTAAGAGCTTGCCATAGATCTTGGAGGAGATTTGGGACTTGGACTTTTCAGCAATGCTGAAACTGTTAGGACTTTGCTAACTCTTGGAGATGGACTAAATGTCTTTTTTATAAAGCATGTACATGAATTTTTTGGGGACCAGGGGTGGAATGTTATGTTTTATATTCGTATGACCCTGCCAAGTCTCATGTAATCATGGCATAGACGTGGCTGAGTCTAGCATTTGTGATTGGTTTGTTGTCTGGCACTGGGATTGATGGTGTGAGTTGGGCACCTGCCCAGGGGTGGAGCTGTAATACAGTGTAAGGGTCGGAGGAAGGTGTGCCCCCTTTTTCTTGCTGGTTCACACCTTGCTGTTTATAGTGGCCATGAATAGCAGCCCCACCATGCCACATTGCCTTGGAACCAACTGAGTATGAACTGAAACCCCCAAGAACTGTAAGAAATAAACCTTTCCTCTCTTAATTTTGGGTGTCAGGTATTTTTGTCTCAGCAATGAGGGAAAAGTAACTAAGACACATGGAATGATAGTTAGCTGTGGTGTCAATTTGAATAAGAAATGCCTTGTTGCTTGATTTAGCATGGCTTTAGGTGTGTCTGGAATATGGACTTGCTGAAGAGGGTGTAGGAGGCACCAGCCAATAGGCTCGTATCATGGATGAAATGAAAAAGGAAAGAAGGAAGTCTGGCTTCTGCTTCTTCAGAGGTGCTCCAGTCTTGACCATCATCTTTGGATGGCAATCAGCAGGCTTCCACTGAAGACTTCATTTTCTTGATAAAGACCTGCAGCAGACTCTGTGGGGAGCTGTAGGTCTGAGAACTCTGACTGGATTCACCTCTCCTGCACAGTTCCCTTTTGCAATCTTCTACACTTAATTCTGCAGGTGGCTATTGAAAGCTTATATTCTAAATAATGTATATATAATATTCAATTTGGTCCTCTAGTGAACTCTAACTGAAACTTTTGAGGATATTTCCACCCCATGACCAAACTGGAGAAAGGATGATCATTCTCTCAGTAGACTTCATCTGTTAGGCCTGGGGTTGAGCCTTCACCTTAATGACGATGTAAAGGAAAAGTTCTCAGCTTCAAAGGCTAGAAATTCAGCTTCTGCTACCTGTAGCTGAATGGGATGAGTAATGAAAGCAACTTGTCTCTTCCAGAGAGACCGAATATTCCTTCACTGGGAACTAAGGGAGTCCTGTGTTCCTGGTCTTTTCCACCTACACTGGAGGTAGTTTAAAAATGTTGAGGAAGGTAGAGAAGAAATACAAATAGAGAGAAGGAAGAAACAGATTATCACTTATGTGCAACAGACTCATTGTTTGTATCACAATGTGAAGATGATATTGAGTAAATATTTCCTTATTTGTTATGGAACAATTTCCAAACACTTCAAATGATTCTTTTCTAAAATTCCTCCAGCTATGATCATTTCCTGGAGAGAGAGTTTACAGGGCTTATCCTACTATTTTAGAAATTGCATTTTCCAAAATTACTTATTTAAATACTATCTGTTCCTTAAATTTATTATTCATTTGATCAATAATTCCCCATTCCTCATAGAAATCATTCTAACATTGAATTATTTTATCCTACATACATAGTCATCCATTGTAGATCAAATTGCAAATTCATATTTAATAAGTCCAAAAGTTTTTTCATTTTTTTCCATATGTAATTTGCTGTTTGAGAATCAAAAATGTACACCATTATGTGTGACAACATACATGTGAGACATAAGACATGATTTTTTAGGAATATTACATTGTGCTCCAGATACTGTTCAGTGATAGGGCTCTTGCCTAGCATGTATGAAGTTCTGGTCTTGATTCCTAGTATTACAAACAAACAAAAGACATGTTAACTTTTTTATTCACTTGTCTTTATTGAATACATTTTTCATTTTGGGTTGTTCAAAATTAAATATGAAATATTTTTTTCTGAGTAAATTTTGTTGTCTTTTAATTGATAGCCAGTTATTCTTAGTTATAGAGAAGCCAATTTGGCAACACTGAATGTGAAACTTGATCTATATACCATGTATTAGTAAAAAAACTGTTGCATTTCAAGTTAATATTTTAAAGCTAGTAACTACATTTTCTTTCCCCATTTAAAAATGGTATGAAATAAAATACCAAAATTTTGGTCATGCTAATCTGATATAATTTTTTAAAACTATTTTGAATTGGAAGATGTTTCAATAGAAATATTCTCCCAATGCTGGACAGATGTGATAGAAATATTTGTGCAATTTGTTGATTTTCTGAATATAATCTTCTTATCCTTCTGTTAGACAGATTTTGAATTTGTTACTTCTGAGATGCAAATTTGATAAGAATAATTTTTTTATTCTAATTATATAGCCATAGCTAATGAACTATGAAACTTCTATTTTTTCATTTAAACTATTCAAGTTCTAGATTTAGCAAAAATAATTGCATTTATGCTCATATGCTCTTTCTGAGATTTTTAATGTTTTTGTTATCCAGTCACTTTAAAGGATCTCCAGAGAAGAAACAGTACAGTATCACAGAGAGCTGTGTGGTTCACATCAAGGTTAGTTACAATGCAGTTAAATGATGCAATATTTACCATATATACCATTAATGGCTTAGCAGTCAGGTGAAATACAGAAATTGAGGTAGAGTAAGGAACAAATCTACATATAAGCTCAGGGGCTGGAAGCAAAATCACATGGCATCCTTGAGTGGGCATGGACCAGAATCTGAGACAATAGCAAGCAGATTCCCAAATCATTGGTGCAGATAGCAGTCCAAGTCTACAGTGAAGTTTTTCAAACCACTACCACCAAGATTATCAGTCAAGATACTATGTCCTGTAAAATTATCCTTCAAAACTAATGAACAAATAAACATCTCCTCCCATGATAAAGGAAATCTGAAGAAATTCACAACCATAAAACTACCATTAGAAAAGATACTAAAGGGTGCTCTAAGAGAGACAGTGAGCTCAGCATCACCACAGATCCTGAAGAAAAGAATACATCTAACAATGGAAATAATACATCTAACTGGGAGAATAGTCAAACAAAAGAAACAGAAATGGTGCAAACGCTGGAAAATCAATATAGTGGCAAGAGTTAGTAGATGCCTGTCAAGACTAACTCTCAACATAAATGGTCTTAATTCCCCAGTTAAAAGACAAAATGGCAGATTGAATCTAAAAGCATAATTCAAATATATGTTGCCTGTAAGAGACACACCTCATCCACAAAGGAACACAAAGACTAAAACTAAAAGATTTGAAAATGATACTACATATAGTCAGATACCCAAAGCAATCGAGAGTAGCTACCCTAATTTCTGATAATGTGGACTTCAAACCACAACTGATTAGAAGAGAGAAAGATCACTATGTTTTTATAAAGGTAACAATTTACCACAAAGAGATAACACTTATAAATATGTATGTACTGAATGTTAGCACACCCAATTTTATAAAACAAGAACTGCACATTAAAAGGAAATATAGATTCCAATATATTACTAGTGGAGAATTTTTACTAACCACAAATAGATGGATCAACTGGGACTCTTCCTTAGATCATTAGAGACAATATAAAACTAGTACTACTCAAATCTCCTATGAAATGCTGCCAAAATAATTACATGAAACCATCATTATTCTGCTAACAAAGCCAGACAAGGATTCAGCCGAAAAGAAAACTAACAGCCAATATTTCCAATACTCATGCATACAAAAATCCTCAGTAAGATACCCCCCAAAAATGCAACAAATCATTAAAAAAACAAAAATCATGATTCATTCCAGGGATAGAAAAATTGCATGACATATGTAAATAAATTATTGTAACATGTTGCATAAAGAATTAAATATAAAAATCACATAACAGTCAATAGATACAGAAAAGCCTTTGACAAAATCTAACATCTATTCTTGGTTGAAAAGCAAAAACTAATAAAAAGAGGTACAGACAATGTTACCTCAAACTGATTAAAGTCCCTTATTAGAATCCTATAGCAAAAATTGCACTAAATTTTTAAAAAGTACAATAATTTCTTCTAAAATCAGGAAGGAGACCAGGATGTCCATTCTTACCACTCTTCTTCTATTTAGTACTCAATTTTAACCACAATAATTAGGCAAGAGAAATAAATAAAAGGGATTTAAATCAGAGAGGAAAAATTGAAGTAATCTTCATTTGCAGATGATATGATCCCTTACCTAGAAGATCCAAAAAATTCTAGGAGAAAACTATGTGAACTAATAAACAAATTCATCAGTTTGACAGAATAAAAAATCAATACACAAAATCAATAGTACTTATGAATGCTAATGATGAACCCAAGAAAGAAATCAGAAAAAAATAATTCTACTTATGGTAGCTCTTAAAAAATCTAGGAATCAAATTAACCAAGAAAGTCAAAGACTTAGATCAACAAACAGTATACAATTTAGAACAGATTAAAGACAACATTAGAAAATGAAAACATCCCCATTCAGAATAAACAGAATCAATATCATCACATGTTGCTGGTGCGCATAGCAGGTTTGCTTCTTGATGAGGTTTTGTTCTCTCCCCCAGCAGTCCTTGAATGGTGCTGACTCACAGGTAAAGACTTGGGTCTGGTCTGAATGGGGACAGTCAGACCCAAGCCTTTACCTGTGAGTCAGCATCATTTGCAGACTGTGGGGGGAGAAAACAAGGACTCACCAGAAGGAAGCTCTCCCTGCACACCAGCACCATGTGCGGGCCACTGCTGGAGTGAGGACAGCCAGACCCACACACAGGCTGGCAAACAAGAAAAGCCAATCCTCCCCCCACCCCATAAGCGACCAACTGATCTGGAGAAATACAGTCTGTGATGATAGCTATTGAAGTGAAATGCAGTTTGATGCCTCAAATGTTTTGGTGTTTCACTGACCTTGCAGGTGTAGATCCAGTGGTCTGATCATCTATTCAGCGGATGGCGGTATGCAGTGTAGTATCTAGGGAGGATCTCCTGAGGATGGTAGCAATTGTTAATTCCCAATTATCTTGTTTTGAAGTCCTGTATGATTTTGATTGTTTTGTTGGGTTGGGGCTTGTTCTGTTTTATTTTGGTTGATTTTGTTATATCTGATGACAAGAGCAGCTATTTCAAAGATAACAAGATATATTATGGTAGCAAATTTGAATTTACTATTGTCTGGTTTTGAAGTCCTTTATTGCATTCATTGTTTTGTTTTTGTTGGTTCTATTCTATTCTGTTCTGTTTGATTTTCACTATGCCTGAGAGTAGCTGCAACTGTTTTGAGGGCAGCTATGCTGAGCAAAAAGAACAAAGGAGGAAATATTACAATACCAAATTTCAAGTTATACCACTGAGCTATCATAGTAAAAACAGCATCACACTGGCATAAAAAAAAAAAAAACATACAGACCAATGGAATAGAACAGAAAACACAGAAACTATTCCACGTATCTTTAGCAATCTGATCTTTGGCAGTTTGCTAAAAACATGTCAAAGAAAAGATAGCCTTTTTAACAAATGGTGCTCTGAAAACCAGTTACCTATGTGCAGAAGGATTAAACTAGACTCATATTTCTCACCCTGACTTATAATTGCATCAAAATAAATCGAAGACCTAACCATAAAAACAGAAACACTGAAGCTGCTAAAAGATAAGGTTAGGAAATACTTGAACACATAGACAAGGACTTTCTGCAGATTCCAATAGCGCAAGAAAATATATGGAGAATCAACAAGGGGGACTACATTAAATTAAAAAAAACAAAGGAAATAATCTATAGAGAGGACAGATCATCCACAGAATGGGAAAATTTTTGCCAACTGCTTCTCTAATAGATGAATAAAACCTAGACTCAAAAAATTAGAAACCTGAGAGCGTGGGGTGCTGGTGGCACCGAGCAGGCGCTACCAACGTGAGCAGGCCAGGCCCATGCCCTAGGCCGGGTGGACCCGTTTACTTCTGTATCTGAGATGGACATGCTGTAACCTCCACTGAAGAGAGAATGGCATCTACTCCAGTGCTTCCCACTGATGATGAACAGGTTTCCTCAGGCATCAGTGACCTCCATATCTCACTGCAAGCTGAACAGGAAGACACTCAGAAGAAAACCTTCACCTGCTGGATAAATTCACAGTTGGCAAAGCACATGCCTCCCTCGGTCATATCAGACTTATTCACAGACGTTAGAAAGGGCCACATCCTCCTCGATCTGTTGGAAGTACTCTCAGGACAGCAGTTGCCTCGAGATAAAGGATCTAATACATTCCAATGTAGAGTCAATATAGAACATGCCCTGACATTCCTAAAAAATCAATCGATCAAGCTAATAAATATTCATGTTACTGATATTGTGGAAGGAAACCCATCTATTATTCTTGACCTAATTTGGACCATTATACTGCACTTTCATCTTTTAGCTATTATCAATAAAGTTGTTAGGACTCCCAGGGGCCTGTGCGACCGGTGTGGACTCCAGGAAGAGAAACAAATGGGCCTTCCAGAAGCCCGCCCCCCAGGCCTGAGTGCCTCCAACCAGAAGACAACTATGTCTGCCTTCTGGGGGCCTGTGCGACCAGCGTGGACCCCAGGAAGAGAAAGAAATGAATCTCTCGGGAGCCCGCCCTGCCAGGCCTGAGTGCCTCCAACCAGAAGACACCTAAGTCTTCTTTCCAGGGGCCTGCATAACTGGCATGGACCCCAGGAAGAGAAACATGCACCCCGACACCCCCCATACACCTACCAGCATGTGGGCTAAGAATCAAGGACAAAGCTCTGCCCCACCCCCTGTAAAGCAACCTGCTCGTTCAGAGGTCTGGCTAAATTGATAGCAACTAAAGTACATAAAACAACTGAATGCTAGTATTGTTTTGTTCATTTTGCAGGTCTGGGGCTGGCAGCCTGAGCATCTCTTTGGAAGATGACAGTACACAATGCAGCAAAAATGAGGGATTCTCTTCTGTCTTGTCTTCAAGGCCCAATATTGTTCTCATTGTTTTGCTTTATTCTGATTAATTTTTTGGCCTTATTTTATACTCTGTTTTTATTGATTTTATTGTTTTTTTTTTTTTTTTTTTTTTTTTTTTTTTTTTTTTTTTTTTTTTTTTTTTTTTTTTTTTTTTTTTTTTTTTTTTTTTTTTTTGATTTTGCCATACCTGTTGGAATGGTCAACTATTCTGAAAATAACAAGATATACTATAGTAGCTATTGTTTTCATGGTATCTTTCTTTGAAGTTCCGTACCAGTTCTACCGCTTTGTTTTGATTTACTTTGTTCTGTTATGTTTTGTTGGACTTTACTATCTTTAAAATAAAAAAAAAATCAGAAATCCCTCAAAACAAGTGGCCTAATCAAAAAATGGACAAAGGTGACTAATAAGTATAATAAAAATATGGTCAGCATCGTTAGTCATTAGAGACATACAAATTAAAACAACTTATTCCATTTTATCTCTGTAAGAATAGTTATTGCTTAGAACACAAACACATACACAGAAACAACAAATACTAGTGAAGTTATGGGGAAAAGCAAACTTTAGATTCTTGGTAGAAATGTAAACTTGTAATAGCACTATGGAAATAAGTTTGAAGTGTCCTCAAAAAATTAAAAATAGAAATTCCATTTGACTCAGCTCTACCTTGCTTAGTCATTTTCCTCAGAGAGTTAAAGTCTTCATAGTATATTGATACATACAAAACCATGTTTAGATCAGCATAATTCACAATAGTTAAACCACAAAAACATCTTTGGTGACTATCAACAGATGAATAAATAAGGAAAAAGTATAAAGGATGATTTTATATATATATATATATATATATATATATATATATATATAATGAATTCTTTGTCAAAAAATGGATAGATCTTCAGACCCTAATGTTAAATAAAATATGTCAGACAGAGAAAGTTAAATATTGTATGGCTTGTCTTATTTGAAAATCCCAAAATACAAATAAATTTAAGTGTAAAATGGAGAACAGACTGTAAGAAACAGGGAGGAAACAGGGAGGCAGATATTTTGGAGATGGGAATGTCATCCATCTGGAAAGGATGGAAAGGAGAAGCTGGGAGGGAAAAGACTGAAACTATATATTTATATATATATATGCAAATTCCCCCAAATGATGTTAATAGTATGTATCACAAACATACATTAGTAAAGAAATAAAATGTTATGTCTAAGGAATTTTCCCCCTGCCTAGGTCTAAAGACAATATTGTCAATAGAAAAATGGTATGTGGTTCATTGAAACTAAAAGTTCTGTAATCCAGCCACTCTGAAGATAAGATATTGCCAACAAAAATTGCAAGTCACCATAATTACTGAAGTATTTAAAATTGAGACTTGGAGAACCTATCTTTTAGTTTCATTCTTCAAAATTTTATATTATACAAGAACATTCTCAAAATAATTAAGACCTAAATGAGTGGAGGAGTCTGCTTCAGAGATGGTGCAGACAACCTTCTAGGAGGGTTTATTTCTGCAGTTTCTGTTAAGATTCAATACCATTATTACTTGTCAATTTAAAAAAATGTCTTTTAAAAGTGTCAGGCTCAATTGAGATGATGAAGGACAACATAAAAACATTTTATTATCCTTGATTTAAGTAATGAAAATAGGTTTCCGGTAACCAGCGATTTGTCCATGTAGGAGATAGGGGTAAGCAGAAGTTTCACTTGTGCTAGTTTCTGTAAATAAGTAGTCAGTAATCTGTGTTCAAAGTGGGTCAAGGACTTTACTAATATATGAAGGTAAGCAGAAGAGATTATACCTGATTTCGATATTTCAGAATAACAATTCTCTCAGTAGGTGAGGCACTAAAGCTCCCAAGTTTTTCATAAAACTCCTGAGGGAGCTCTGCTTCATGGAGGGCCCTCATAATGGATGTGGGTTCACAACGTGCATTACTCCTATATTCTTTCTTTTCTTTTTCTCTTTCTACCTATATTCTTAAATGAAGATAAGACTCCCCATTGTCACCATTACTAATTTATTCAGCTAATCATGCAGTCAGTTGTTTATTCACTTAATCATTAAATACATGTTAATATTATGAGACATTAATTTAATGTTTAATAAAATAACTGAGTACTTACTATGATTTAGATACATAACTGGGCACTTGGCTTCTGAAATTGAACAAATAGAAATTTTTGATTGTATTTTACTTGAAGAAAAAAACAAAGTAAGTTAAAATTAATAAAATAGATTTGTTCATAATAATAGGAAATAAAATGTGGCACATTTGAGTATGTTCATGGTCAGGGATATGACTGAAATTGATTCCAATTTCTGAAAACACTGTGCTCCACAATATAATTATTTTTTATCACTATGGAATATTTCTACAATGCCAAATGTTTCTAACAAGGGAGAAGCCCTTGTGTGTAGAACAAAACAATTGGGATATAAATAAACTCTCTCTTAGTCAAAAGTTCGATCATTGCCTAAAAATGGATTGCATTCTCATGGAATCATATAGATGTGAGCAGTGGAAGAGAAAACTGAAGCACAGTGGCCTCTGATATTGTTTTAGTTAACAACTTCTGGACAATGGTATTATTGCAGAGTTTATTAATATAATGTGCTATATCCTACTGATGGAGCACAAGCTAGCTTCTGATATGTGTTTATGAAATGTATCTACCATTAAGAAAGTACTTCAGAGCCAGTCGTGGTGGCGCATGCCTTTAATCCCAGCACGCGGGAGGCTGAGGTAGGTGGAGCGTTGTGAATTCGAGGCCGGCTTGGGCTACAACGTGAGCGCAAGGCTGGCCTGAGCTACACAGTGCGTCCCTGCCTCAAAAAACAAGGGCTGGGAGTTTGGTTCAGTGACCTAAACACCTGCCTGACAGGCGAGAGGTTGTGAGTTTAATCTCTGGTGCCACAAAAAAAAAAAAAAGTACTTCAGTAGAGACAAATACATTTTGGTCATTTTAATATAAAAGATTTCATCTCCAGAATGTCTTTCCAATTCCACATACATCCTTTTATATGAGTTATTTAAAGGTATTTATTTATTTATTGACATGTCTTGATAAGTTTCTGAGTTAACCATGCTGGGCTTGAACTTGTGGTCATCATACCTTAGCTTCCCAGAGTGCTGAGATAACAGGCAAGTACCACCATGCCAAGTTTGACCCTCTCCTTAAGACTGTAGAGTGAGAATTCAGGCATCAGGGTTGTTCAATTTTAATGAAAAAATAAAGTTGTGGTTCTGAGCCATCATCACTGCTCTGCAGGATCATCTGTTGATAGAGTGAGAAACTAAAGGTCCTGGCATCAGTGGTCTTTTTGCCCAGCTGAGTAGCTCAGCAGAGAATATAATACATATATATTTAAAGAAAAGGTATGGTATTCTTTCCAAGATTATCAGAAAGAATGTAGAAAAGCTACTCTGTAAAGTCAAGTTGCCAACCTAACACTACCAGGGTTGCTTGACTCTAAAATAGAAGTGGTTTAATTTTCAAAACATCTGAACTTTAGAAAGAATAACACTAGTTTAATTTATTGATGTGAATTTTGTATAGTTATACATTGTTTGTGGTATGTTTTTCTTAAGAGATGCTATCCAAGAAATAGTCATCAATGAGAATTACTGAGGATTGAAAAGACCCAGTTCTTTAAGTACTCACTTAAATAAATTTATGTCAATTATAATTCAAGGGAGCATTTTAAGGAAGGAAGGAAGGAATATGTTGAAAAAATCTTACATACCTCAATCCATCAATAATATATCTTGGGGTAAGAAACTATAAAATCTGTTTCAAATATCTTTATACTGTCAACCATGGGAAATATGTAGAAACAAGGTAAAGAAAAAATTTGGATCTAGTTCTCTTTGTGTCATGACATGTTTAAAATGTACTGCACAGTATGATTAGGCAGTTAAGTTTAATACAGAATAACTTTTCATTCCCATAAACTAATTTTTCTTTGTTTGTATTGATTCACTAACACCTTACTGAGTGGAATATGTGTTTGGTGAGGTGATTTTTGTAGGCTTATTGATTCCCAGAAGGGTGAGAAAAAGAGAAGCATAGAAATGATTTTGGCTTTATTTTTTTTTCTTTCATTATAAAGCCCGTTATGATCAAAGGTAATCTCTGTTTGTAAATTATGTTTCTTAAAAATCCTTTCCCCATGAAACCTCTAATTAGGTTTTAACATTTATTGATTAGGAAGACAAATGTAATATTCTCTTTCTACACTAGGTCAGTGACACAAAAACTAAAGAAATGTATTGAAATTGGAGCAGTGAACTTTAAAAAAGTTGAGGTATTAAGACAATGTAAAAATATATTTCATAGAAAGAATCTGTGTATTAGTTGTTTTGCTTTTCTTTCTCCAATTTGTTTTTGCATGATCAGTGTCTTTATGTTTTTAGAAGTCTGCCCTGTGAGAGATTAGAACTCAAAAACATGATCATGGTCTATAGGAAAACTGATCTGAATCAACAGAAGAAAGAATAATCTCAGTCTTTGAAAAGTAGACTAAAAACTTAGGCCAGCTCATTTTGACAATGAGATATGCTGCAACTGAAACTTCATCCAGAAAGTAATACATAATAGAGAATACTCTGGAGGAAATAAACATCAGATTAAAATCTAATTTACATAAATTATAACTTTCACCTATATCAAAAACTACAGCAGGTCATTGTATATGTTCATTTGTGGTAAGTGCCCCCAAATGGTATGAACACTCTTAATTTTAAAATTAGACTGTATTTTCCTAAGATAAAACTGTTCCATTATTGGAATTTTTAGAAAAATTCAAAATAGGAAAAGGAAAAATATTATGCTACTGTCTCTCCTTTCAAAATGTTAGAATGCTAACATGTTAGTGTTTTCCTATTTTGTATTTATTTCATATTAGTAAAATAATTTATAAATCTAGTAGACACTGAATTTAGCATATTATGCTTGATACATTGTGTCAACTTGAGAAGTCTAGAAGCTTAACTAAGTAATTCAGCAGTTCTCCATCCTGGGGTGTATAGGACATGCCCTTACACTGCAGGATTTAGCAATGGTCAATTCATTGTGTCAACTTGAGAAGTTTAGAAGTTTAAGTAGGTGATTCAGCAGGGGGTCAGGGTCCTCACTTTGTAAACATCCTCAGCCTATCAAGAGGAAGGCAGGCAGATGATGTGAGTGCTACCTTGGCTGGGAGACCTGGGAAGCCTGCTCACAATATAAGAAGGAAAAGAGACCTGTTTCTCCCTCTCCTTGTTCTTGTTGCTTTTGCTGTCTTCTGTCACCTTGTAGCAAGCCACCCTGCCTTGGAGCCAGCTGATTATGGACTAAAACTCCACAAACTGTGAAGTAAATAAACTCTTCCTCCTTTAATTTTGGGTGTTGTGTATTTTGTCTCAACAAAGAGAGAAAAGTAATGTAACACAACATATAAAATAGTTGTATTACTATGTAACTTCATAGTTTAATGATATTAAAGGTTTTATAGTTAATATTAATAATTTATCCATTAATTCCTTTTTGTATATTTAGAGTAAAATAGAAGCTGCAAATTGTAAATAAATCTAAGATGAAAATTTTAATGCATATGTATTCTCCTTTATATTGAATTACTATTGTTCTGACTTCTCAGAACTCATCTCAATAAGCTACATGACCTGGAAAGTTTAAGATTCATTTTATAGAGTACTAAATTGCTTTCCAAAATTGTTGCATCTTTTTGTTCTGCCTTCAATTTTATTTTAATTTAAGAAATGCATTGACTATTTTACTCATATGTATTTTGTAAATCCTCTTAATACTTGAAATATCAGATAGGCCTCCCTTATATTATTTTCAAATATGACATATTCTGTATACTTTTCACCAGAAAAAGTGTGGAATAAGTAATTTCTAATTTACCTGTTTAGAAACCAAGTAAAGTAAAACAAACTGTTGTAAAGGGAGCTAAAGTAGTGAAGATCTATCACTGCTATGGCCATTCATGATGTTCTAGGTTTCATATTTACTATTAATGCTACAATTTGCTTCTATCCTTATTCTGTTCTTCATCTTTCCTATTTTAGAGTTTTGGCTTTGCCTTTTCTTTCATAAAGGATCCATCCTAATGCTATATTGCTATGTCCTTCTTTCTTGTTAAATGATCACAGAAGCGAAGAACTATCAAGGTATATAGTTCTTAATTAATGATTATAATGGCAGTACCATTAGCCATAAATGAAAATGTGCATATAATTAACTGGTTTATATGCCAGGAAATATGCAAATAATATATGAATTACCTCATTTAATCCTATCACAACACTATGCATTAACACCACACCCTCCTTTTTTAAAGGCACCAAAGAAGATTAAATATAATTATTCCAAGGTTACATTTTTTAACTGCAAAAGTACAATTTGAATTTATGCTTTCCTTATTCCAAAGCTATTCCATTAGTAAAGATCCACCTGCTTTTCACAAATTATATATAATGAAACTTAAACAAAGATAGGCCTCAGAGACCACTCACGTTCTATTTGTTTTATATAGTCACCAAATTTAGTAAAACTTGATGTTCTAAGGGTTCTTTGTACTTGATATAAAGTAGCCTTCATCCTAAAGAAATATTGATTTTGTACTCATTAGTTATATTCTGTCACAGGCCATGATCTTCTTTAATATTTACTTAACTTATATGGTTTTCCCTTATTTTACTTTTAATTGCAATGCATTTATACTTGCAAAGTGGATGATCCTCAATTCCTAATGAATTTGACTGTGATCTCCCACCATTCTATTTTCCTTCAATTATTAAAAAAATTCCATTTATTTGATATTTTATGTAATCTGGAGTCTTGTTTTGTCCTAATTAATATAACTAGAATGTAATTTCTTCTTTTCTATTTTGTTTAGTAATCAATTCTACAATTTGTGCTTGTTGAACATACATGAAAACAATCTCTAAGATTTTCATATTTAAGAAACAAGAGAGAAAAATATTTTAAAAAGTGACAGAAGTTTTATACCTATGAATTGGAATTGCATAAGTACAATTCAAAATTGTATCAATGAGAATATATTACATGTTTTAAAAGGGCTAGCATTATAGTGTGTAAGAGTTTAAGGACAATAAAAACATTTGACTTCATAAATGAAAAACAACTATTTATAAAGTCATGAATCAACAAAATTACCCCAGTACTCAAATTTGGCCAAATTTCTTCAACACAGTCTCAGCAAATGTAGACATTCTAAAATGATAGTTTCTCCCGGTTCGCGGGATAACGTTGAAGAATGATTCTGGAAGTACAATTACAAATTTCATTCTCTCTCTTCCTCTTGCCCCTCTCTCTTTTGATATAAATTTAGATAAATCTATAAGTAGCAACTTTATTATTCTCCCCCCGCACCAGAATACAATCGAAACAAAAAAGTAATCCCTGAAAAAAAGAGGATTCATAAGGGGAACCCACGGAATGTCTCAGCAATTTGCCTAGGAACAGTCTCCAGGATACAGATCAAAGAGCTGGAGATCAAGCACAGTGCAGTGGCCATGGAAACTGAGGCAAAGGTCAGAGGTCAAGGCAATTGAAAGAGCAATCATCTGTAAGGAAGTTTGCTGGAGAGTAGGAAGATGTTCAAATGGGAAATGGGGATAGAAATTTTGATTCTCAAAAACATTTGACCAGAAGATGTATGTAAATGGTAATACATTGTATAATCTATTCATGTAATTAAAGAACAGATACCATCTATAATGGTAACAAATTGGACATCTGATATGAAAGGAGGGAATAGAATTAACTCATTAGAGTAAACTTCCAGAATCAGAAATAATTTCAGCATATTTTAAATGTAGCCATGGATCCTTCACATTTTTGTATGCAACTACAACTTCCTACACTCAAAGGAACTTTCAAATACAGCAATTGAATATATGGGAGCAGAAAAGAAGAGGTTTAAATATCACCTTGATATCCTAAGAAGGAAATATGACACGACGATGTTAATGTAGAGGTCAGGCACTGTACTAAGTGACTTTCCTTTCTTTGTGAGCATCTGTCAACAGACATTCAGAACACTGATTATGCACTCTACACAGATTTAAGGGTCAACAAAATGGATAAGTAAATCAGGAGTTTGCTTCATATGTGTCTTCTGAAAATAAAACTGCCAACTGGAAGTCAGCATATTTACAAATTTTGGGCTCCCGCTTTTCACTAACTGTACTAGAAGGATGCCTTTTGCTACAATTCATTGTAATTACACATCAGTTAAGATAATAACATTTGGGCTGAGACGTAGCTCAGTGTGGAATACTTGCCTACCATCCATAAGACCCTGAATTTGATCCCCACCACCCCACAAAAAAAACCACAAAAATCCCACCAAACACTAGTTCTCTAAGCCTAAGAATTGTTCAGAATTTTGTTCGATAGTAGAACGTTTTGTGAATGGTAACAATAAAGTATTTTTTACTTCAGTTAATTATGCTAGATTAGTGAAACTCACCTTTTTCTAAAAACAGTGGTTGTTAGATAGTAATCCAATAATGTACATTTACAAAACTAATTTTGATTTCTTTAAATTCATAACAACTAACAATTTAGGTGTACTATCATTAATATATATATCATCGACATAGTTTCCTTGGTGACTTATCAAAAAACTGAGTTTATCCAATTTAGGAGAAAAGTATTCATATTTTAAATCTGACCTAAAAACTAAACAGAAAAATCATTTCACATAAGCGTATTTGTTCAACCATTTTCTTCAATACAAGATATATTTGAAAATGAGTATATATTAATATGTAAAAGTGACATTTTTTCCCTTTGAATGATACTATGTTAAAGAAAAATAAAAGCTTATGAATTACTTCACTGAGTTAACTATATGGAGTTGAGAAGTAGATGAGGTGAAGGTAGAGAGAGGCAGGTTGTTGAGCCTGGCATGTAGCTCACCTGTGTAGTGCCTGCCTGGCAAACTGAAGGCCCTGAGTTTGATTCCTGGTACAAAAAAAAAAAGAGAGAGAGAGAAAGGGAGGTTGTGCCAAAGTGAGCTTTCATTAGTTTCACATAAAGACAAGTGTTACGAAGTGTCACAAAAGACTGAAAACATTATCTGATTCTTAAATCTGTAAAATAAGACAAAGATGATTTGATTTTTAAATTCATAAAGTTAAAATCAAGCCACTCTCACCTAAATACAAATCATAAAATAACTTAAAAATCAAAACTATCTACTATCATGATAATGTCAATTGTGTGATTACACACATACAAATATATTAAATGTTAAATTTCTAACCTATCATCATATTATTACTCATATTCTTATCGTCTGAATTTACAAGAATATAGCGTTATGAAAGCCTTTATTGGATTCATAATTTTGGTAAGTTAATAATTTAAATATTTTTATGCAAAGATACATAGGAATACATGAAATAAAATGCTATTTTTTAAAAGTGATCTATTTTCATTCCCCACTCTACATCTGGATTTGCGAAAACAAAACCCCAATGAAACTAATATAGTTTAACTTGCCTAAATTCCTAGATCAAATCTTTTCAAATTCATACAAGGAAGGAGCTGATGACATCTTAGAATTGGTGTACTCAGTGTGATTTTGAACTTGACTAGGCCCCAAATATTTTATTTATCTTCAGGCAATTAGAACAAGGAACTAATAGATGCATTTTCATATATTAAGAACAAGGAACTAATAGATGCATTTTCATATATTAAGTATCAACACACCTACATTTAAACCATTTTAGATTCTAAGTACTGTGTATTTAAGTTATTATTTCATCAAACACCAGGTTAAAAATGCACTTCAAGTTAACAAACTAAATCAACTATCCAGGATCGTGTTTTTACAAAATCAAACTATTGCTGATTTTTATCCCTTTTTTATGCTACTGTTGATTCATAACTGTAAACTAGTGTTTATATAGCCTATCATGTTTCATTTTTGGAGGTTATGGTGGTCTGAGCACTCAATATACTACATGTTTATTAAACCTATACTTTAAATATTTGGTGTTTAGAGACAGGACTAATCATTGTGAAATTGAAATAAATTAACTAAGAAGAAAAATACATGGACCTTTTAAAGAATTTTAGAAAATGTATTTAGTATGTTTGGATTTTACCTAAGGAAAAGAAAATCTAAATTTTGTGTAAATAATTGAGATGATAGGTATCATATATGACATTACACAGATATCTTCCTATATGTTTATCTGAAATGCGTTTATTTTATATGCCCCAGGAGAATTCTTCAATATCACTGCAAATTGCTCTTATACTAACCAGGAGGAATTCATCTCCAAATCCCAAAACTTTCTAGGAGAAAACCTATAAATGGAAACCAGTTCTGCTCTAGTGTATGAAGTGGTGTTCTTCCCTGGTTTCACAATTTAAGTACAATTCACATACTCTGCAGGGAAATTAAGATTATCCTTTTGCTTCTTCTGCATAGTGGAAACATTCTTAGATTCACTACATTAACTATTTTGCTTTCCATTTTTATGTTCAAATCCTTCATCTCTGATGGACACCTACTCTTCAAATTTTGAGGATATTCTTTACATTGAAATCCTAGCTACTGATATTTTCTTTTTTAGTAATTGACATAAATCCTCAGAGCACTCAAACCTCAAATTTACATTACAGTCAACTGAAATTTCCCACTGATTTCTTTAGAAATTCCCACTTTAAGTGTCAAATGAAAATATAGGTTATCATTCTAAAGAAGACATTTTAGAAAACCTAGGCAGCCATCAGAAATTCTCCCACAGAGGAGGAAATCAGACAAATTAAACCTTACTTGAGATGAAAACTCAGAGCCCTACCCTGTCTGCAGAAACTAAATAGAAGTATGGAGATTTATGAGGAAATCTGTTATATTAAAACTAGTGAAATGCACTGGGGACTCTTGCAGTTTTTAATCATTCCAAATCCATATTGGAGGGTTTTTTTTTTTGTTTCCTACTAATGTAACAAAAATATATCCCTGTCAAATCATAATTCAGGAGTAAATTGGATTTGATATTCCTGTTTTTCAAGTTTCTTGATGTTGAGGGAAATTAAAATATTAACTTCTCACAAGCATTTGAATATAGGGTATATCCCTTGCTTGCTAGTTTCATTTGTTTCTTAGCCTGGGAAGGAAAAAAACATATCACTTCAGTTATACCACATATTAATAATTTGTTGTTCTGTTTAGGCTATTTACTTTCTGTGGTAGTGTCTCCCCATTGCCCTCAAATTCATTGCTACAGCTGCGTGTAAACATTTGGACAAAATCAAAAGCTGAAGAGAACGCTGGTCCTATGAATCCAACTTTAGAACTACCGTAAGACAAAAAGAGGCAACAGAACATCTTGAAGCCCATGTTTAAAAAATCCTATGAAGTTGCTTTTGCTACAAGCAAAAGTTGGATGGAAATACCATGAAGTGTTATGTGATAGAAGGGTTTTAAACAGGTGAACAAGAATATTTAAATTCTTCATTCTCTCAAACAGTGCTCATACCTACTAGGTTTTCAGAAGAAATGTATGCATTGAGGAAATATTTGCAAACCAAGTAAGGTAAGTGTATTTATTACCCAGTGATTTGACTACAAATCCCTGCATATTGTAGGCTTCCTTTTCCTTTATAAAGCCTCAAACCAAAGTCAGAAAAAAAAAAAAAAACTCACCATGCTTTTTTAACATTCAGGCTGAAATCATACATCTCATCATTCTGATAAATGAAATGCATAATCCAAAATATAGCCATCAATGTGCACATACAAATTTGTGAGCAAACATTCAAGAAATAAAAAGATAGAATATATTTTTCTAATATTGGTTGTTTATATATCCAAGACATAAAATCTCAACACACTCAGGATAGAATAATAGGTTTGGGATTAGATATTACATGAAAGGAAAAATTGAATTCAAAGCAGAGAGGTAGATATCTAGATTTTAGTCTTCTGGTACATTCTGACCTATATGTAACTGTAATTCCTGTGGCAAATGATAGAGATTATATTTTGATCTCAGAAGTCACTACTCTGACACCGTTTGTCTCCTATTTAATAAATGACCTCCTATTTTAAGTTCCAGTAGAGATATGCCTATTGAAAATTCAAACCCAAATAGATTAAAATGCTATCTTTACAAGCAGAGTAGATAGAATGTCAAATGTTCTCTCGGGAATGCTTGAACAACTCTACTGATGAATCGACGGTCAGAGAAGGGGCTGCCTTAGAATGACTGAAGGTCTATGGAAGGGGAAACGAAAAGACACACAAAGCCAGATTATCAGGACACAAGATACCATCCCACAAGACAAAGGAAAGCTTTTTCTGTCTCCCTCGTCCCTTTCTTGTTTCATCTTTTCCTTCTCTTCTTTCTACCTGGTCTCTCTGTCCATTCTTTTGTTTGTTTCCTTCTTCTCCTTCTTACTTCCCTTGGGGTAGCAGGCTTCACTTTCCTATGGAAAATGAGTAAATTGAACTGCAGATCTCCTGCTAATTATTTCATTTTCAATCAATGACTGCTAAGAAGTTGTAATGATGATGATTGTGAAATCACATGCAACTGCCTTGAGTCACTTGTGAGTGAATAATTCCACAATCAGAGCTGATCTGTATTCATAACTTCTTCAAAGAGTAGGTGGCCCTTTATTAAATCTTGTTAAGCATCTTTTAGGGACTGACACATTTACTATCAAGTATAAGTGAAACAATGGAAATTGCATGTTTGGAGATGGATCAATTAGAATTCTGGTACAGGAAATTCCCTTGCCACGCTTTGCTTGCTTCTGTCTCACTTGCATAGGTGCTATGTATCACTATACTTATATAGAAGCAAATAGTCCAAACAGATATAGAAGTTTAGTTGGTATTTCATATCTTTTTATTCTCAGTGCTTCAATTTTAAACTTGTTTTGAATCAAAACAGTGTAGACATTAAGAAAAAAGAAAGATAAAAATAATCTTGCAAAGAGAATTTTAATTAAAAAAAAGAAATCTCAGGAGATAGCAGTTTCTTCACTGTGAAACCATCATCTGTCATTCAGACTGAGCAGATAGCATCTTTTTTAGTGATGACACAATAACAGTTTATCTTTGCTGTGAAAACTGCTGGAATCATAAACCAGGCAATTTATTTGTAGAAGTCCTGGCTCAAGAATGCTCATTTCCTCTTGTTCAAAAAAGAAAAAGGAAATAAGACTGCCTCTCAATATACATCAAAACTTGCTCTTTTTCCCTCACAGTATCTTAACAACTAGTCCAAAGCAATTTCTCAAACCTTATTCTTCCATAAGTATTGTAATTTTAAGTTTTATTGGTATAAAATAATTTTGAGATGTCTAAATATCTTTATGACAGAGGCTATGAGTCTTTCTAAATAAAAAAATCAATTTTATTTATGGAAATATTTCAATTATAATTTTAAAGTGCTCAGTTTTAACTCAAACTACAGGATAAGTAAAAACTATATAGAATAAGTAGAAACAGCTTTTTCAAGTCATTATTTTATTATGTATGATTAGGCATTTCGTTGGTTTGCTACATAGTACATGTACTAAGTTGCAATGATACGTATTTGTATTATAGCATAATTTTGGATAACAGTGAGTTAATTGCTGTTAGGAAAAGGTATGCAAGGATAGAGTACATTTTTGTTTCATTTACCTAATACTATCAGATAAAATCGAATGTTCTCATATTTGATCATTCCTTCTTTTCTAACATACCATAACTTTTGTTATCTCTATGACCCTGCTATTTTCCTTCAACTTGGAGTGCTGGAGTAGATGCTTTTGGTGCAATAACCTGACCCACAACCCAACTGGATCCTTTAATACATCATTCTTATCCAGATCCTTTACTTAGACTCAGCTTCTGAAGAAATGACCTAAGACAATAACCATTCTTACTCTTTTACATTTTATAAATTACTATTATTCTCCTGGGTCCAGCTCAAATGTATTTCTTCAGAAAGGTTTTATTATATTCCCCTCACCCTGTTATTACTGGAAAAATTAATGTTTTTTCTCTATTCCTGGATTAAACTTATGACACTTATATGACACTTCATCATAAATGTATTCATCTAAAACAATTTATGGAAGGTCTACTATATATTGTTTTAGGCACTGATAATTCACGACACAGTAAACTACACAAGGAATTCTCATAGAGCTTACAGTCTAGTGAAAATACATATATGATTGTGGACAATGTATGAGAAATGTTTAATTGAATAAGAATAAATGTAACAATGAAAACCAGAATGGTGGAATAAAATAACAAATTCTTTAGAATGATGAGGAAAGTGCTCTCCACAGGGCTAAGCCATAAAGTTATATTACTGGAAAGTTAAGAGATGCTGGAGAATATGTCATTGTGATGTTCTGCCCAATAAAATGCACAACACTTAACCTAAGTTAGAAAACTCTCATGTCAATTGAATGGTATTCCTGGAAATAATGTTCTGATTCTTTTTCTTAGAAACTTAATTCATTGGTCAAATAATGCTTTAGTAATGGCAATCTGATGCTTCCTTCTTAAAAGTTTATCTAATTGCAGACCCTAAATTATTATGACAAAATTTTTACTGAAAATTCATGAAGAAAAATAAAATATCACAGTTTAGAAAGCCAAATCTTTTCAGGCAAGAAATTAACATGGTCTGGTGTGCTTTGTAAAAAAGCAATTCATAGAATTGAATAACAAATTACTTGAGGAAAACAAGTACATTTTAAATTACAAAGTATTGCAATTCTATCTAGTCAGTATATATTCTTGGGTCTGATGGTATGGTTTGATTGTGGCTCAGAGACCTAAGATTTTTACCAATGGAAAATTCTGTTTCCTCAAAGATGGGATTATCTCACAAAGAGAAGCCATCCCCTGATTCTAGCAGAAAAAAATCTCACTCCCTTCAGAAATCAAGCAAATGCAAAATAAATATTTAAAAGTTATATTGTTACAGCCAGTAATAATCTGTTAAAAGACAAGTAAAAGTATAAACACATTCAGAGCAGTTCCATAAAGAGGCAACAGTACATCTAACAAGAAAGGATAGAAGCACATATTTTTAAAACTCAACAAAAATATATTATTAAATGAAAACTTGCCATTTGCTGGTCAGTAAATGTTGCACTTTAAATATGCTGCTTTCCTACATCTATTTATGTTGTAATATAAAGTCATTGTTTTTCCAGTAAAGAACAAAATAACGACATTTCCTGACACACACAGTTAAAAGAACTCAACATCACCAAATCTGTACTAAATTCATGGAAAATAAAATTCTTTAAGACAAAGAAAAATGATAACAAATGGAAATCTGCCTTTGCACAATAAAATCAGGAGGGCTTAAAATGATAAATAAGTGAGGATATAGTTAGTATTGTTAAAAACCTTTAATCAGTAATTGATTAACAGAAATGGCAATATCTTTAACATGAGCAGAAACAATTATGATCATAATATATAAAATGGTGAGGGAAAATGAACTGCACTGTGGTAATATACTTTTATCACATATGAAGTTTAAGTTAAAGTAGCTATGAAGCATATAATGTGAACAAAACAAAATAAATATCTAACTTTTTAAAAAATATTACAATAAAAGACATATTTCCATTAATTTCCTTCAAAATACTCCCTCTCAAACCTCCTTGCTCTGAATACATTTAATCTATCATTCTGGTCACTTTCTGAGACCACTCCAAAGTCCTCTTTTCTGAGTGACCATACAACGTCTGACAAAGCCTATGATGAATGCTGCTGCTAAGTGCCATCCAATGGAAAGGCTTGTAAGCATATTATAGTGTGTCCTTTCCACCTCATTCAACATATCTAGCACCATGTGACATTGGAATCTTCATCAAACACAAAATAACTATGTAAAGTAAAAGTTTTAAAACAATTTAGGACACTGAGACAGTCACAACAGCACAACCAAAAACAGACTTCTCAACATAAACCTTCAAGTCAAGAAAAGCTTGGAGTGAAGTATTTCAAATCCTGAAAGAAAACAACTTTCGACCCAGATTGGTGTATCCTGCAAAACTATCTTTAAAAATCAATGGAGAAATAAGATACTTCCATGACAGAGAACAACTGAAGAAATTCATAGCCACCAAACCAACACTACTACAAAGAGTACTAAAAGACTCTAGAAAGAGACAAAGATAACTGCAATCCCAAGAGCAACAGCAAAAGGAAACTACTAAGCAGGACAAACAATTAAACAGAAAAAGAAGAAAACCAACAACAGACAGATATCATGACAGAGATAAGTCAGTACATATCAGTTATATCAATCAATGTAAATGGTCTCAACTCACCAATAAAAAGAAACAGACTGGCAGAGTGGGTTAAGAAACAAAATCCAACAATTTGCTGTGTACAAGAAACACACTTAACTAAAAAAAAATTCACAGGCTAAAAATCAAATGATGGAAAAAAATACACCACGCAACAGGAACCCAGAAAAAAGTAGGGGTAGCTATATTGTTTACAGACAATGTGAACTTCAAACCAAGAATGAACAAAAGAGATAAAGAAGGTCATTACATACTGTTTAGGGGAAAACTTCAACAGGAAAAGATTAAGATCATCAATATATATGTACCAAATATGGGAGCACCCAACTACATAAGAAAAATCTTAATAGAAATGAAAAACCAAATAAACAATAATACAGTTATAACAGGGAACCTTAACACCCCATTGTCACAAAGAGACAGATCGACCAAACAAAAATCAGCAAAGAAATAGCAGAACTAAATCAAACTTGTGAACAAATGGACCTAGTAGATGTGTACTGAGTATTCTACCCAACAATATCAGAATACACATTCTTCCCTGCTTCACATGGGTCATTCTCTAAAATACATTGTATACTAGCCCACAGAACATGCTTAAATAAATACAAAGGAATTGAAATAATTCCATGCATATTATCTGACCATAGAGCAATAAAATTGGAAATTAATAACAAAAGACAAAAGAACCCCATAAACACATGGAAATTAAAGAACACTCTCCTAAACAATCAATAGGTCACAGAAGAAATTAAACAATATCTATAATCGAAAGAAAATGCAAATGCACATTAACAAAATTTGTGGGATACAATTAAAGCAGTCCTCAGAGGGAAATATATAGCACTAAACTCCCACATCAAAAAAGTGGAAGGAACACACATAAACACCTAATGCTGCACCTCAAACTTCTAGAAAAAGAAGACCAAGTCAAGCCCAAAGTCCAAAGACGGGAAGAAATTACCAAGATCAGGGCAGAAATTAATGCAATTGAGACTGAGAAAACAATACAAAGAATTAATGAATCAAAGAGTTGGTACTTTGAAAGAATAAATAAAATTGATAAACCCCTAGCCAGCCTTATCAAAAAGAGGAAAGAAAAAACTCAAATCCATACAATAAGAAATGAAAAGGGTGAAATCACTATAGACCCTGTGGAAATACAGAAGACCACCAATACCTACTTCAAAAGCCTTTACTCACATAAATTTGATAGCACAGAAGAAATGGACAGATTCCTAGAAACGTATGAATTGCCAAAGCTGAATCAAGATGTAAAACTGCTCAAAACCCAATTTCAGCTAATGAAATTGAACATGTAATTATAAACTTACCAAAAAAAGAAAAGCACAAGTCCTGATGGATTCACTGCTGAATTCTACAAGAAATTTAGGTTGACTGAATGCCAACACTCCACAAACTCTTCAATGAAATTGAAAGGGAAGTAAACCTCCCTAACTCATTCCTGGAAGCAAGTATTATCCTAATACTAAAACCAGAGAAAGACCCAATCAAAAAACAAAATTACAGACCAATCTCCCTAATGAACACAGACGCAAAAATCCTCAATAAAATACTGGCAAATAGAATACAGCAAGTTATCAGAAAGATTATACACCATGATCAAGTGGGATTCATCCCAGGAATGCAGGGATGGTTCAACATATGGAAATCAATACATGTAATACACCATATCAACAGGGCCAAGGACAAGAACCACATGATCATCTCAATAGATGCAGAATAAGCTTTTGACAAAACACCCATTCATGATAAAAGCCCTATAGAAAATCAGAATAGATGGTCTCTACCTCAATCTAATGAAAGCCATCTGTGACAAACCAACAGCCAACATCTTACTAGATGGAGAAAAACTAGAAACTTTCAACCAAAACCAGGAACAAGACAAGGATGTTCATTATCACCACTCCTATCCAATATAGTTATGGAAACATTAGCCAGAGCAATTAGAAAAGAGAGAAAAATAAAAGGAATAAGTAAAGGAAGAAGTTAAATTATCATTATTTGCAGATGACATGATACTCTACATAGAAGACCTCCCAAAATCCATTGAAAGACTTCTAGATGTAATAACCAAATTCAATAAATGTTGCTGGATACAAGGTCAACACTCAAAAATCAATAGCATTCTTGTACATAAATGACAAACTCACTGAGAGAGAAATAAGGGAAACTACACCTTCCACTATAGCATCCAATAAAATAAAATACTTAGGAATCAATCTAACAAAGGAAGTAAAAGATTTATACAGGGAAAATTACATTACTCTGAAAAAGGAAATCAAAGAGGATTTCAGAAAATGGAAAGATATTCCCTGTTCATGGATAGGAAGAACAAATATTGTGAAAATGGCTATTCTCCCAAAATTATTATACAGATTTAACGCAATCCCAATCAAAATACCACTTGCATATCTCACTGAGCTAGAAATGCATCTGGAACCAGAAGAGACCTAGAATGGCAAAGGCAATTCTGGGCAACAAAGGTAAGGTAGGAAGCATCACAATCCCTGACTTGAAACTATATTACAAAGACACTGTGATTCAGCATGGTAGTGGAATAAAAACAGACTTGAAGATCAGTGGCATAGATTAGAAGATACAACCACAACTACAAACACACTCAGCCACCTCATCTTTGACAAAGGGGCCAAACATGTACGTTGGAAGAAAGATAGCCTCTTTAATAAGTGGTGCTGGAAATACTGGCACTCCAGATGCTGCAAACTAAAGCTAGATCCATGTCTATAACCATGTACTAAACTAAAGTCACAATGGATCAAAAATCTGAATATTAAAACAGAGACACTAAATTTGCTGGAAGATAAACTAGGTAAAAATCTTGATGACATAGGAGTTGGCAGAGAGTTCATGAACAAAAATCAAACTGCACAGGAAATACTTTCCAAAATCAACAACTGGGATTTCATCTTATTAAAAAGTTTTTGCACGTCAAAGGAAATCTCCAACAGAGTGAAAAGAAAACCTACGAACTGGGAAAATATCTTAGTTAACTGTGCCTCAGACAAAGGATATCAATCTAAAACATAAAAAGAATTAAAAGAAATCAGGCCCCTCAAATTCAAGGACCCAATTCAAAAATGGGCATCTGAGATGAATACACATTTCACAGATAAAGAAATACAAATAGCAAATAAATGTAGGAAAAAATGTTCAACGTCATTCATCACGTGAGAAATGCAAATTAATACGAAACTGGGATTCCATCTCATCCCAGAAAGCATGGCGATGATCAAAAAATCAACCAGTAACAAATGCTGGAGGGGCTGTGGGGAAAAAGGAACTCTTCTCCACTGTTGGTGGGAGTGTAGACTGGAGCAACCACTGTGGAAATCAGTGTGGAGATTCCTCAAGAAGCTAGGATTAGAGATCCCATTCAACCTAGCTATCCCACTACTGGGCATTTTCCCAGAAGAATTGAAAACATCATACCACAGTGATACATGTGCACCCATGTTAATAGCAACACAATTTGTAATAGCCAGATCTTGGAAACAACCCAAGTGCCCATAAATCAAGGAATGGATAAAAAAAAGATGTGGCATTTTTATACAATGGAGTACTACTCAGCTAGTAAGAAAGATTGCATTGAGACTTTTATAAGTAAATGGACATGACTTGAGACCATACTCCTAAGTGGAATAAATCAAACTCACATGTGTAAATACCATATTGTCTCCCTAGTGTAAGAAATTGAAAAAGCATATATGATCCAAAATCTACAATAAATACTGTGTAAGAGGAAAAGTAATTGGGACTAGGGAAAGGAGGAAAGAAGGAAGGGAAACGGAAAAAGACATAAATTTGTATATATGTATACGTAAGATAAGTAAAATGACTATACTACTAAATGTATTAGTTATTGAAAAAGAACAGTTAATACTCATATGATTAGATCAATCTTACACGTCTGTATCTATTAATCTAAACTATCCTTTTGAAGGTAATAATATGCAATATGACAACCACTGTCAAATTCCTGTCATCTGGTTTTGTAGATCTGTAATGTTATTTTATTGGATTTGTTGTTGTTATTTGTCTCTTTTGTTTTTTTGTCTTTGTTTTCTCTCTTTTTTCTCTTAAGTAAAAAAATTAAAAAATAAAAAAAGCATTAAACAGGCAGCTAGAAAATCTGCAAGGATAAGAGCACTAGAACATTGTCATCAACCAACTTGTACATCTTGTAGAACACAATGTTCAAAAACTATATCAAATATGCACTCCCTTTAAAAAATATGAAAGATTTACCAAAATAGACAATATTTTCAGCCATGAAATAAATCTCAATTAAATGAAGTTCACCTAACTTATAAACTTGTATTTTATAAGAAAATGAAATTATACTAGACATAAAATTTATAGAATACTCAAATAGCAGAAAACCAACAAATTCCCAATTAATCGATGGAGCAAAGAAAAAATTAGCAGAGTACAATTAAATTATTGTGAATCAAGTGAATAACAAAACACAACATTTCAATATTTTTATAAGCAAATACACAGTGCATAAAGGAGAAATTATAGTTTTAAATGCATATAATAGGAAAGAATACACATCAAAAATGTAATCTCATTATCTATGTTGAGAAACTAGGAAAAAGGAAAGGAAATTAAGCACTAGTTAGGCAGAAAGAAAGACATAATAAAGCCAATTATTATTATTATTATTATCTTTTATATTGGAATAATAATATAAAAAATAGAGAAAGATAATTAAACTATGATCTAGTTCTTAGAAAGGTAATTAAAATTTATGGTCTCCTTATATTAAACAGAACAAAGAAGAAATATGAATTACAGACACTATAAACATTGGTGTAGATCTCACTGGCAGCAAAAGATTCACATAGAATATTACAAATTTTAAGTCAAAAAACAAGAATGGAAATTAATTTTACAAATCATGTGCAAGATACAAATTACCTTAACATATATAAAAGGAAAACATATTCTGAATAGCCTTTATCTTTGAAATTAATGTAATCTAATTTTAAAGTAGTACTCCCTATGAAACTCTAGACTGAGATGAATTCACTATAAATTCATCCACTTGTCAAAGAGATCATACCAATTTTAAACAAACTCCTCAGAAAATGGCCATCCTTTCTTGTTTTTATGGAGTCAAATATATCCTGATACAAAATCCACATGAAGACATTACAGAGAATGAAAATTGGAGACCTAAATACTTCATTAATTTATATACAAATGTCTTAAGGAAATTTCAGAAAATACAACCCAGCAATATACACAAAGAATAAGGATCATTATGAACTGTAATGTCATCAACATAAATAAATATTGTAAACAAATTCTGCTTCACTAAAGTTTACCTTTTAAAAATTGTTAAATTTTAGACAATCACTTTTATTCATAAAATAGCATATACTATTTCAGTCTCAGAATTCAATAATACTTTATGCTAATTAAATAATGTTTTGTTTGTTTGGGGTTTGTTTGTTTTGTACTGGGGATCAAACTCGTGACCTTGCATTTGCTGAGTAGGAGCTTGTGCACTGAGCCATATCCTGGCCCTAACATAATATTTCTATTTTTGTCTGTACCATCCTCTGATTAATATAATTGCTTTCTCATCTGTGACACATTTGAATCAGGGAAAAGTGAATAAATTTCCTTGACAGCAGTGAGAATATCCATACAACATCACTTTTAAGAATAATTTTTGTGATTAAAGTTGTTTAAATTTTTGAATTATTAGGAAATTTTGTGTAGCGCTTTTGTTCCTAAACTAAGAATCAGAATGTATCCATTCAAATACTTCATTTACTTCATGAGGTGGGGAAGATTTAAGATCTCTTCCTTTTTAAAGTGAAGAAAATTTTAGCTTATTTGTTAGTAGTGTAGCTATGACCTAATTGCTAGTTTTGTCCCTAAAAATTGTAGTGCTTTTCATAGATCTGTGCATGACTGTACAGAAAACCAAAGTATAGATGTCTTTGTACAAAGAGCTACATTTCCTGCAACAATGAATTAGACTCCAATTTTAAATTGAAAGACACAGGTGCTTTTTCACTATGTGGAGGTGAACAAATTGCTGTAATTTCCTTGCTGGGCTGAGGTATCAGGATTCTATCAAAGAAGAGAAATTCTTGACTTCTCTAATCTTGAATATTTACTGAACTCTCTCCCAGTAACAACATGTGAAGAGAAGTTTCAAGATTATGTCTTTGTTTTCAAAGTTTCTAAGAGGGCACTTAATTGTGTAACAGGAAAAACTTACTCTTTTCCTCTAGTAAGAAAATTATATTCACTTACATGTCTTCCAGTTCCTTATTGCTAATAACTAAATACCTTGTGTACTATAATAATACTTTCTAATTCTTCTTGCTTTTGTAGGTTAATAAAAACATTTTCATTAGCATAAAAAGTCAAAATTGTCAAACTCACAAAAACGTAGGAAGAACAATGGTTCATAAGCTGAATGGAGGACTTGGAAAATAGATATGGTTTTCAGTTCTCAGAGTTGAAGAGTCAATGTGTCTTCATATCAAATCTGATTTTGTTTAAATAGACCCCAAACAAAAGACAACACTTAAAAATGATTTTCACATTAATGAGTAACTAAATGGGATCCTGGACACACCAGTGCCATTTTGTGGAGCAGTCCCACGAAGTCTAGCTCGCTGAGCAGGCAAGACATAAAAATATACTTATCACACCTTCAAGGTAGCAATTTCAGTATTTAAGGGGTTTGTAATGCTTTTGTCATTCTCTTATATAATAAGATAATTTTTGAAAATATAATAATAAATGAGTAATAATAATGGGAAAAGTAGCAACCCTTTAGAGAACATTCAATAAGAACGAGGAGATTGAGGCATAGAGATATTAAGATACATGTTAAAGATCATATGATTATTAAATAGTTTCGCAGCAAATCAATACTAAACAAACTGTTTCTGACAACTAACCGGTTTATAATTTGACTTCCTAAGTCAAATATGCTATATAATAAATATCTCAATCTAAGACTTCTCTGAATCTACTCTTGTTTGAACAAAAGCAATGTAACTCCTAAATTTCTGCCTCACTGAATTCTATCCATGGTGCCACAGAAATTTTCATTAAATAAACTTCACAATACCAAACTGCACTTGGTAATTGCTATGGTTCCTCATTTAATAAGCCAAAATAAAACTGTGTAACTCCATGGATCTGGTCATTTCCAGAATAACTCCACCTTGTTCTGTTTCAGATTTGGTTCACACTGCTTCCTCTGCATAGAGTAAACATCCAAGTTAAGATGACACCAAAGTAACTTTCTGCAATTATTTCTTCAAATTTTTCATAAAACCATCTATGGGAACATAGAAACAGGCAGAGAGTATGATAATGATGAAAATAAAAAGAGATTTAACAAACCTTGGAAGTGATCTCCAACATATTAAATCATAGAGTAAACTTGTTTCAATATAATAGAATGCAGAGTGGTATGTGCCTCCCCAATTCTATAAACATTAAAGAATAGAAATCTACTTCAACCAGAAAATCCAGCAGCCCATCAGACATTACTGCCAATCTTCCCTCTTCCTAAAGTGACCAACCTTAGTACAGTCTGACAGTACTTGTCTTTCTAAATCTATTGAAAGGCTACTATTTTAAAGACAGGGCATAACAGTTGATAGATAGTCTTCTTCACATTGTATATAGTACTCAGGATTTTCATGCATAACATGTAATTCATTAAATGGAAGAAGACAACAGGTAGCTTTAGAGTGTTCTGCTCACAATCAGAAATCTTATAGGGATGAGAGAAGGGTATTGGATAAGGCATTTAGCTTAGGAAAAAGAAATTAGATAAATGCCAGTTTGTAACCTGAAACACCACTAGGAATTTAGCACATTATAATGCTGCTCAATTTTAAATGTGAAACGAAAATTCTAGCAATTCAACATGGTCAGTAGGATTGAAAATCAATTCAGTTCTAACAAGTCATTGCAGTGATTGAAAATCATTCAAATATAGTCTGTATCTTTACACATAGGAGTGATGAGAAAATTCCATAGATCAAAAGAGAAAATAGTGCCTAAAAATTAAGAAAAGGAATAAGCTTCTAGAAATGAAGAACAACAAGAAATAGTAAATGTCTGCCTTTCCTCAAAATGTGAGAAAGTAACAGTTTCATAGTATGACAGTTATGCTAAGATTTGGTCTTTCTCAAGGAATATAAATGTATTTTCTAATACATGGTCTCAAATTAAAATTTCTGCATAAGAAAACTGAAAGAAATAGTCCAGAAATACGTTATTTTTAAATTTTATTTAGTGTCTATTATATGCCAAAGCAATATAGCCAAGGCCAAAAAGTATTTAAGCATATTGTTTAATTATGTTTATTATGTCAAGCAATACAAATAGAAATCAATCTCTACTTAGGCACATTATGGCAGTTTGATGACTTACAGAAAGCAAACAATAACAAAAAAATGTAAGTACAGAAAAGGACCAAAAAGTTTACTCTCTTCTCAGACTCAGTTATACTCTTATTCACGCAAAGGATGAGAAATAATTTACATTAACCGTTAATAATAGAGAACCTGGGACATTTTATAATCACAACTGAAACTAATCATTGAGACTTATTGCTATAAATGTTTAAGATAGTAAACATTTTTAAGTACATTGATTGTAAAACACATTTAAAAGAATTGTGAGAGCTGATTGTATTACTGATTAGTAGAGTATGTGCTTAACATACTCTGGACACTCTGGATTTGATGCCCAGCACTGTGAAAAAACAAAATAAAATAGCTGTTGGAAATTTATTCTAAACTCAAGTATAATAATGTTATTGTTCAGTGGTTTAAAATGAAAATAAACCACAAAATTTGCTATAAATTACTATTGCATTGATTTATACATAAATTGTATAAATAAACACACGTAGATACTAGGTGGATAGAAGAAAATATATGAAACAAAGATCAAAAATATGGACCTAAATTCTCTAGATAGAATTTTAGTGATTTTATTTCCTTCTATGTTTGTATATCTGCTCTATACCTTAAATTATAAAGAATCTGAAGATACACTTACCATGGTTAAACAGTCCATTTTCCATATAAAATTGGTAATTGAATATAGACATGTGCACTCACACACATACACAGACACACACTCACTGCTGTTGTTTGGACATAATTTGCCCTCCAAAGTTTGTTGCATGTGTTACAGTCTCAGAACCTTGGTCCCTACTATGCTGATTTGGGGAGAAAGTGGTGGAACCTTTAAGAGCCAGCATCTTGGAGGATGTCTTTGTTCACTAGGAGTGCTGCCCTTGGAAAAGATTTAGGTAGTTTGTGAATCAAGAATTTCTTCTCAAGAGAATGAATTACTGTATGACTGAACCTGACCCCTGAATCACCTTTTGGATTTATGTTCTGCAGTGTGGTCTCTTCTTGCACAAGTTCCCACTGCTGTGGCAACATTCACCTGGAGGTCCTCACCACAGCCAAGCAAAAGCCAACACTATTCCCTTGAACCTCCAAAGTCATAAGCAAAACAAAACTCTTTGTAAAATAACCCAGGTTCAGGTATTTTAGTATGAGTGAAAAATATATATCGCACACACACACATAAATAATACATTCATTTTTCAGAGGGAGAGAGGGAAAACTAATCGAATCAGATTTGAAAAAAATATTAACGGTGACTCCAAATGACTCGTACGAATGTGGTCAAAATATGAGATAAACTGTGCATTTTACCTTTTTCTTGGAGGGAGTAAAAGGAAGAGAATCTATCATACTTGTACTCCAACAATTCTTTAATTTATAACATAAATCCTAACTTTTGCTGTGTGCAATGCCTACAAATTTCGAATGTGACCCAAGGGCTCTCTGAGCAGACCCATTATTTATCAAACAAAACACCTTCAAAGTCCAAAGTCACCTTTTCACTCTCACCCTCTCCATTTATTCCTAAGTAATGTGCAGAATTGTGTCCCTGTTACTCAAAGTCCAAGTTTTGGTAAATACACTAGTGTACTAATTTTATTCTCTTTATATTCACCTGCACCTAATAATTTATTTATAAAAAATTTTCTCTTTGATCTTTTTGCCTTTGCTTGTGATCACAGCCTAGTTACTGCAATTTTATCTCTCTAGCTCCAAAGTTCTTGAATTTGCTGTTCATGTTTACCGCACACCAATTTTCTGAAAGAGTTCCTCTAATTATGAGTGCCTACTCTCCAACACCATCAATTACTCCAAAGCTTAGTCACATTCAGTGTGCTTAAATGTCTAGCTCCTACACGTTTGACACCAGTTTTCATTTTGTCTTTCTCTCTTTTAAAAATGTACAAATGTAACTTTCACAAAGGATAGCTGTTCCCTTATACACTGAATGTATTCCCTTAGGGAACCTGGACATACCATCTTTCATTTAATTCAAAGCACACATTGTTCTACAGTTCATAACTTTGAAATAATGCTCTTAAAATCAATGGCATATAACATTTTTCATGTTAAATCATACATGAAAGAATGTAACATCTTGAAAGACATGGCATCTTCAACTTGAGGTCATATGTGTGTATATACATGTTGTTTTCTTTATTTATTTAACTTTTATTACTACATGTTTGCAGTCCATAATTATTACATTCATTGTAAGAATTGGTACACGTATTTAATATATTTCAGTTCCGTTTTTTCCATCCAACCAATGCTCTTTTATTTTTCCAGTATCAGATTCATTTATTTATAAGAATTTGTAAGACTAATTTTCATATATAAAGATTGAATACCAGACTAATCGGTCAATGAATATATAAAACATGTAAGACTGTTGTACTAAGTCAAGGTTCACTTTTAGATATGTTGTCTGCACTGGATTATAATATTTTATTTTTTCTTCCTTTTTTCCTATTATTTGTATTTTATTCCATACTGTGTGTGTGTATATATATATATATATACATATATATAAATACACTTTGATATATATATATATATCAAAGAATATATCAAAGCACATCCATTTTCCTATAAATGCCTCAAGTCTATAGTTTTAATGGCACAGTAGTACTCCACTGTGTATAACACATTTTTTATCCATTCATCTGCTGATGAACATATAGACTGTTTCCAAGATTTAGTTATTATGAATTGTGCTGCTATAAACATGAATATGCATATATCACTGTGATATAATGTCTTGAACTCTTTTGGGAAGATATCTAGAAGGGGAATAGCTGAGTCAAATGGAATTTTTACTTTTAGTTTTTTTGAACAATCTCCATACTGATTTCCATGTTGGCTGTACCGATTTACAGTTTCACCAAAAAATGGAGAATCATTCCTGTCTCCCCACAGACTTGCCACATTTGTTATTGGTTGATTTCTTGATGATAACCATACTTTTTGAAAATGGAATCTCAATGTTATTTCAATTTGCGTTTCTTAAATGGCCAACAGTGTTGAACAATTTGTCAAGTATTTATTAGCTTTTGTGTTTATTTATTTGAGAATTGTCTATTCATTTCAGATGTCCATTTTTAAATTGGGTCTTTAAATTTGGAGACTTTAAATTTTCGAATTCTTTATATATTCTAGATATGAGTCCTTTGAAGCATAGCTGTCAATTTTTCCCCCATTTGTAGGTTGTCTCTTCACTCCATTAGTGATTTCCTTTCCTTTGCAGAGCTTTTTAATTTGGTGTAATCCCATTTGTTGATGCTTGGTATTATTTCTTGTTCAACCAGATATTCAGAAAATCTTCATCCACACCTATGTCTTCAACAGTTTTACCTATTTGTCTGCCAGCAAACTGAGTTTCTGTTCTAATGATTATTTCTTTGACCTTTTTGTTTTAGTTTTGTGCATGTTAGATCATATGAGTCTAGGTTTAACCTTCAGCATGTGAATTGCCAGTTTTCCCAACACTATCTGTTAAAGAAACCGTCTTTCTTCCAGTGAAGGGATTTGGCCCCCTTATTAAAAATGACATAGCTAAGTGTGCTGCAGTTATTTCTGTGTTTTCTGTTCCACTGATCCACAGTTTATTTTTTTCTTTTTCTTTTTTTTACCAGTGCTGTGCTATTTTTATCACTACAGCTTTATAGTATAACTGAAAGTCTTGGATTGTGAGGCCTCCTGCTTTACCCTTGTTGCCAGAATTGCATTGACTATTCTAAGTCTTTTCTGGTTCCATATGAATTTTAGGGTTCCTTCCTCTAGTTCTGTAAGTAAGCAATGTTCTTGATATTTTGATTGGGATTACATTAAATCTGTATAACACTTTTGCAAGTATGGCCATTTCTTCTGTATTGATTCTGCAAATCCAGGAACATCTTTCCATTTCCTAATGTCCTCTTCATTCTTTCTTCTCAGAGTACTATATTTTTTAATGTAGAGGTCCTTACTTCTTTGGCTAGGTTAAATCCTCTCTCTCTCTCTCTCTCTCTCTCTCTCTCTCTCTATATATATATATATATATATATATATATATATATATATATATACAATATTTTTTCCAGTGCTACTGTGAAGGGTACTGTTGCACTTGTTTCCTGCTCAGGGAGTTTGTTATTCATGTACAGGAATGCTGCTGATTCTTGAGTGTTGACTGTTTCCTGCTGCACTGCCAACTTTAGATATTTACTCTAGGAGTCTTTTGGTGCAGTTTTCTTGGGTCTTTTATGTAGAGGATCATAATTAGCAGATAACAATAATTCAAATTCTTCCTTCCTTATCCATATCCCTTTTATTTTTTTCTCTTGTCTTATTGCTCTAGCTAATGTTTTAAGAACTATATTAAACAGAAACAGTAATATTGGACAGCCTTGCTTTATTCCTCATTTTAGAGGGAAAGCTTTCAGCTTCTCTTTATTTAGTATGATGTTGGCAAGTTAGTCCATCATAGTTGGCTTTTATCAGGTTGAGATAAAGACCTTGTATTACCATTTTCTTCAGCGTTTTTATCGTGAACGGATGTTGGAATTTTTCAAATGCTTTTTCTGCATCTACTGAGATGATCATGTGATATTTGTCCTTGCTTCTGTTTATGTGATGGATTACATTTATTTATTTGCATATGTTGAACCTTTCCTGCATCCCTGGAATGAATCCTGCTTGGCCTAATGTCTGACCTTTTTGATGATACTGCAATTTCCAAACAAGTGTTTAAGTATTGTTTCATGTATAAATGTGTGTCAAGAAACATATTTCACTAGTTTTAAACAAAAAGACATGATGCTTATATGTGCTGCATTCTTTCTAATTTTAAAAAAATATAGCAGCTACAAAAACCAAACTTGGATAAGAAATAAAAGCAAATACGCATGTTTATTTAATATGTTAATGTACTATGCTAGGATAGACAGACAGCAGAAAAGAAATTTGTAAAATATATTTAGTAGCACACGGAAGTAATAACTTGAAATTCAATGATTCTTGTAAGACGTGGTATAAAATCTCAGCTTTTTTTTTAAGCTGACATTTTCTCTGACACTTTTATTGCCTCAGTCTTCACACTCATTGCAAAATATTCTGTTTTTCAGATGTATCTAGTTAATAGCCACAGCGACAGCAACAACAGAATCTATTGTCTTTCATAATATGAACTGTGCTGTTGGAATTTGCATATATGAGAAACCGGGTAAAGGAAAGTCAGTTCCTTACAAGACATTTACAAGATTAATTCAAAATCTGAACAAGTAAAACATTGCAGTAATTTACCTCATGAGCATACTGAGAAAGCATCTTTTGTTCTAGAGTCAAAGCAGCACATATTCAACTTCATCATGCTGAGTGGTACAGATTATACTGAAAATCTATCCAGGAAGCTTATGATAACTTTTAACAATTTACTGACCTTCCAAATAGTCTTCTGTTAAAACGCTCTCATAGATAGTTGAACAAGTGTGCTTTAAATTGCATCCTTGTAGTTCTGCTTTGTCTAATGGGCCTGTTTTGTATACACTTTATATGCATTTCCTACCTTGATGTTTCATGAGAATTCTCCCTATGTTATAAAATGACTCAGTGCCTGATATTCACTCAATCATTTTTATGTATTATAATTAACTGACAAAATTTTAACACAGGCCTAGCTAGGTGTTCTTTTTCAAGATACAACTGTCTCAGGAAGATCATCATTTGTGTTCTTCAACAGCAGAGCATGAATGTGCTGTGATACAGCTTGCAAAGAACTGTGGAAGCAATACATGTGGGGTAGAAAAGCAAAGATGTACTGAAGGAGCCGAGATGTAGAACATAGCTGAAAAATGACTGGTGCAAAATAGGCCCACTGCACTGGCACTTGAGTACCCTCTTCAGGAACATAGGAGCCTGTGAAACCAGACTCTAGCAAGAATGTTCAAGTCAAACAAGACAGATTTTTAAATCTTATTTGTCTGAAAGATATTCTGTAACACTGGACAGAAAAAGAACTTTGAGACTCACACTCTCATTTTTGTAAAGAAAATACTAATCTTAAATCACTCACCTGAATGAGAAGATGTATGTATATTCACTTGTATTTATACAGCAAATATTTTCACTTTTCCTATGAGTAGCATTGAAGAACTGGTATTATTTTGAAAATTGAATTATTTTTCCCATCTGCATAGCAGAAATGTTGATAAAACTTCACAGTATTCCCTGTAATTTCACTCTATGTTCAAATGAAGCATTTCTTTTCTTTCTCTACTCTTTCCTTAATCTTCTCCTCCTTTTCCTTTTTTCTTCATCTCCTCCCCCTCCTACTCCTCTCTTCTTCTCCTTCTTTTTCCTCTTCTTCTTCTCTCTCTGTCTCTTTCCCTTGTTTTCATCTATTCCCTTGATCTTTTTAAATGCTGACATTTCATTTCATGAATTTGTAAGCTAATTCCAACTTATGCAATATAAATAAATGATCAAAGTATGAAGAAACAAACTTAATTGAAAATCAGTTAAAATGTAGAGCAAAAGACTTTTAAATGTTCATATTTTTAAAAATATGGATGTAGAACATTTGTCCTATTAATCATTTAATAATAGTAGTTTTAGAATGCATAGGATATAATGAAAATCATATTTTCATAGGATTTTAACGTGTTGTGGAAAGAAATCAATATATAGAGGTCCAAAGACAGCCCAAGTAGATGCATTTCAATATTTCATATGTATTATCATGCCCACTCAGAGGACAAAGAGGGCACAATATGCTTCAATAGGGGAATGAGAATGGCAAAGGGGCAAAACAAAGTTTCTAAGACAAGCAGTGCTAGATTTTGTGATATGCATGTGAAATAAAAAGAAAAGGGCACTACTTGAAAGGGGTTGTAGAAAGGAAGTCATATAAGCAGAAGCCTGGTGATGTGAAAAATACAGGGAGCATGGTGGATGGCTTTAGCTAGAGTGTAGCGTGCATGATGGCGCAGAGGGATGCAACACTGACTCCACACAGGCTAGAAAAAGCCAAGTTCACAGCTCATCTATGTATAGCACAGGGACTTCTTGAACCCTGTTGCTAAAATGGAGTAGATGGTATTTGAGTTATAAATGAACCATATAAAGTCCCTAACCTGCCATCGTCTCACAGGACGCAGCATTCTTCCTTTTTCAGCAGGCCATAAGGAGTCACTAGGAAATGACCAGAAAAGTGACATGGACAGTGTTACAGAACCCAGTTCAAATACAAGTACACTTTTTGGTCTTTTGGTGCTGCATATCAAAAATCCAGGGCCTCGTGTATGCTTGGCAAGCACTCTGTCACTGAGCTACACATCCAGTCCTTCAAGGATATGTTTCTTACTTTACTTTGTATACAGTGTGATTTGTTCCACTTTGGGGGCCTTCTGTAAACTATATTAAGCCAAGATTTCATTAAATTTATTTTTCTGAAAAGCTCTCTCAATGTTACATATGACTAACAAGAACAATGTTCCCAAGAAGAATCTTTAACAGGAATGTGTGACTTGGTGTAGACTGGGGCCTACTTCTTATTTTAGCACATGATGGGAAAATTAGGGACAGAAGGGAAGGGTTGCAGCTAAAACTGAAAACACTCCCTTAGACTGGATGAAAAGAGAAATTTCATAGAATTTCTTAGCCACACAAGGAAATAACAGTGTCAGAGAGGCCAGCCCTCCTCCTGCAGGCTGGGATGTGGTTGCTATTTTGAAACAAAGATTCAAACGGTGAGGGAGAGAAACAGGTCTAGATTGCTGTGAGAAATCTGACAAGAGTATTTTGAGCAACTTGAGGCCGTGGTATAGCTCTATAGTTTGGAAAGGTTTTCATGACTCTCAAAAAGGTGACAGGAGTTTGCACGTTGCACATGAGTTTATCAATTCCTAGGTAGCAACTGCACCAGCCTCTCAGGTTTACCTGCATGAAATAACTTACTGGCTCCTTTCTCTGGCCCATTTGATATCTCCTTCCTCAACCATTTCTTTTTTAATTCTCAAACTATCCACTGAAAGAGCCCAAGCAGTCACACTACAGAAGAGTTTGCAGTGTTTTCAGGAAAGAGAGTAGCGATACTTGCCACCTGCTACAAGACTGCTTTTGGCTGAGTACTCGTTGCTCTTTTTCTGATGTCCTTTGTTGGGCCATGTTTTATATGGAGTCCTGCTTAACAAAAAGAATTCTATACCATAGGAAAACCAAATGAACCAGGTTTGATTCAAAATTTCTTTTTTTTTTATAAAAGCATTGGCAAATACTTTGTAATTTGTTTCAACATGGAAAAAAAACATAGTGATCCATCCAAACAATCATCTTAGCTAATAGAAATAAATAGATCGATAGAATGATCAGTCAGTTGATAGGTATAGATGTAAATATGTATGTATATAGTTAGGCATATTGATACATGTGTAGAAATATATTTTGTGTGTGTTTAGCTTAATGAGTGCTAGATTCTCCTTAATTTGCTGATGTTTTTCTCCACAAATTTCCCAAACTGTTGAAATATATATGGGAAGTTTTTCATTTTCCAGCAAAGCTTCAGGTTACAAAGCTAACATAGGTTTTAAGTGGGTGCTTTAAAAAGGAAACCAAAATTTCAACTCTAAAAATTGAAAAATTTTGTTCTACTATTCTCCTACCTCTTCAAATTTTAGCTAGCTGGGCGTGGTGGTGCCCACAGGTAATTCCAGCACTCAGGGGGCTGAAGCAGAAGAGTTGCTGTGAGTCTGACGTCAGCCTGGACCACAAAGTGAATTCAAGGCTGATCTGAACTATATAGTGAAATTCCATCTCGAACATACAAATAATAATAATAATAGCAATAATAGTACCTTCAGCTACATTTAGTGGAATGACGTGCTGGGGAAAGAGTGCTGGTGTGCTGGCCAGCACTGCTGTGTTCTAGTTCTTACCAAAGCTATGTGACTTTGAACAAATTCTTTTTAAACATCAATTCTATGATCTATGAAATAGGGTTGTCATTGTTTACTTGCAGTGGTTTTCTGATGACTGAGGTAATGCAAAACACAATATCATCCCAAATATTTCTTCCTTTCTTCTTTGTTTCTGAGAAATTAAACTTTGAATTTTATTAGATTTATTGAATTATTAAACATTTTATAAGCTCGACAAATAAAACAAATTACATTATGTCTGTTTGGAAAAGCATTATCAGCCTTTTATATGGAGCAGTTATAAGACAGGATCAACCTTAAAGAACAGATATGCTTCTAGAAGTATGTAATGAATCATAAAATGATAATCCTCCCAGAGAGAGGCTAGATGAGACAAGAGGGTGAGGCATATGTACATTGACCCAATTTGCGATGGCTAAATAGGATCTTACAGTTATGTACTTTTGGTGCATCGATTGCTCCCAATTTGTTATGCAAATTATACCTTTTTTCTTTTTTGTTAATATGTATTGTTTATTTATTTTGTGCCTGATATGCTTTACCTGCTATATATAATATAGCAAAATACATATTTTTTTCAAATTCTTGTATAAAGAATATGATGTAGGAAATGACATGAGATAAATTATTCTTATCATACAGAAAATAAAACTAAGACACAGAGGTCAGTAAATTCTGCAAGGCTTCAGAAAAAATGGGACCTCTAGCCAGTTCCTTAAAGGTCCATTTGTATGCCTCACACTTCACTGCTTGACACATCCTGCCAAGCACACACTGTGTGCCAGGCTCCCATCTGAACACAAGAGATACAGCTCTGAACAAAAGAGTTGTCATGGAACTTGCATTTGAGAAGGATGAGACAGATAAATGCATATATACCACAGTTTGTTGAAGACTGTGAGGAAAAAACATAAAACAGAGCTGCCTAGCATTAAATAGTTACTAGTTATATACAGTGGCCAAATATAGCCCTGCGAATTAAGCAATGATTCTCAAAAACATGTGAACATAGTGATAGAGTGAGTCTTTAGAATATCAAGGAAAAGAATATTGTGGAAATGGAGAAAACAAAGAAAAGAACCTGAGGAAGGACTGTACTGGTATGATTTCAGAGACACATGTGGCCCCTGGGACTGAAGTAGAATGAGGAAGGGGAGAGACTGGGACAGAAAGACTTAAGAAGTAGATTGTATAGGTTCTCCATGTAATGGGAAAAGTCTATAATTTACTGTAAGTGAAGTACAAAGCCACTGGGAATTCTAGAGGAAAAGGAAAGAGATGTTCTATAAAACTGAGGAATAAAGAATAGAACACAAAGGACTGAAATACGGGCAGAGAGATCAGTGAGGTTACTACAATTCATTGGGCTGATAAAAGCTGGTGAGCTATGTTAGAGGGAAAACTGTAAAAGGAAATCATATATTTATAGACATAAATATAATATATTTTAAAGTTCATAGGACCTGTTAATATATTGCTTTAGGATTTTGAGAGAAGGGAAAAATCCTGGACTACTCAATAGAAAGAATGAAATTGTTGTTAAAAAAAGGGAGAAGCAAAGGGAAAATCTGAGGAGAAATTCTGAGACATGTTTTGGGACTTGCTAAACATCAGTGTGCACAGATTTCATTAAAAATATGGAAACACTATCCATAGCAATTAGACAAGAGAGAGAGAAATAAAAGAAAGATAGGAAAAGGAGTTAAATTTGTCATTGTTCACAGATGCCATGATACTCCACACAGAAGACCCTAAAATCTCCACCAAATGACTTCTAGATTTAATGGGCAAAATCAGTAGCTTAGGTGGATACAAACTCAACACTCAAAAATCAATAGCATTCCTATACCCAAACAACAAACTCCCTGAGAGAAATTATGGAAATCACATCCTTCACAGTAGTATCCAATAAAATGAGATGTTTAGGAATCAATATAACAAAGGAAGTAAAAGAGCTATATATTGAAAATTACAGTACTTGAAAAAGGAGATTGAAGAGGATATCAGAAAATGGAAAGACATCACTTCTTCATGGATAGGAAAAACAAGCGTAGTGAAAATGGTTATACTCCCAAAACTGTTATACAGATTTAATGCAATCCCAATCAAAATATCATTAGCATACTTTACAGATACACAGAAAACATTCCTAAAACTCATTTGGAAACAGAAGAGACCTAGAATAGCAAAGGCAATCCTAGGCAACAAAGGCAAGGAAAGAGGCATCACAATCTCTGACTTGAAATTATACTACAAAGCTACTGTGATAAAGGCAACATGGTAGTAGCAAAAAAACAGACCCAAAGGTCAGTGAAACAGACTAAAAGATGCAGACACAACTACAAACACAGTCAGTCACCTTGTCAGGGACAAAGGGGCCAAACAAGTTCACTAGAAGAAAGATAGTCTCTTTAATAAATGGTGCTAGACAAATTGACTTTCTACAAGCTGAAGACTAAAGTTAGACCTATGTCTATCACCATGGACTAAACTAAAATCAAAATGGATCAAAGATCTAAATACTAAAACAGAAACACTAAATCTACTGGTAGGCAAAATAGATAGAAATCTTGAAGACATAAGTGTTCACAGAGAGTTAATGAACAAAATCCAGGCTGCACAGGAAATACTTCAAAGAATCAACAACTGGGATCTAATCTTATTAAAAAGTTTTGCATAGCAAAAGAAATCACCAAAAGAGTAAAAAGAAAACACAGAGTGCAAAAAATTTTAGCCTATTTTCCCTCAGACAAAGGACTTCTATGTAAAACTTATAAAAAACAAGATGCCCCGAATTCAAAGATCAAAACCAAAAATGGTCATCTGAGATGAACACACACTTCTCAGATGAAGAGATACAAATAGCAAATAAATATATGATAAAATGTTCAACATCATTGGTTATTCAAGTGATGCAAATTAAACCAACACTGAGATTCCATCTCACTCTGGAAAGAGTGGCTATCATCAAGAAATCAATCAATAACAAATGATGGTGGGCCTGTGGGAGAAAAGGAATCCTTCACTGTTGGTGGGAGTGTAGAATGGTGCAAGCACTGTGGAAATAAGTATGCCTTTCAACTGAGGAGTGGCTAAAAATGATGTGGTATTTTTATACAAAGATGTACTACTCATCCATAAAGAAGGATAATTTTGAGACTTTTATAGGTAACTGGATGCAATTTGAGACCATACTCATAAGTGAAATAAATCAGAACTCATATGTGTAAATGTCATATTGTCTCCCTGGTGTGAGAAACTGAAAGAGTAACTAAGATCTAAAATGCACAACAGATATTGTGAAATTGGATGAAATTTTTTAAAAGGAAGAAGGAACTAGGATAGTAGAAAGGGTAAAGGAAGACAGGGAAAAGGGAGAAAAATGCAAGTTAGCTATACTATTAGGATCTGCTAGTTCATTGAAAAGGAAGGTTCATGCTAATATCGATTGGAGAATATTTTACACCCATTTCTTGTACTCTGAGTAACTGCTTTGAAGTTGACAATATGCAATGCATTAACTATTTTTATTCTCCTATTATTTTTTATGAAAATCTGTTTTACCTTTTTTGATAAAATAAAAAAAGAAAAATGGAAAATATAACAATACCAAGAAAAAAAAGAATACGTTCATGAGAGCTCGAAAAAAGAGTTTCTATGATTCAAACTGTATCATTTTTACAGCAGTAATAAATGATTCTCAGATCTTGGTGACTTGCAGCAAATACATTTTTCTCACTCAATCTATGGCCAACCGGGGTTACTAAGGCTCTGCTCCAATTTGCCTTGACTCTGAGACCCAGACTGATCAAGCAGATGTATTTAACAGTTTTCCAGTCTCACAGGAACAGGAAAAGATGATGTTATGAATCGCATCTGGTAATAAAGCTTCTCCTAAGTATGCACAATAGAGTTTCCTTTCTGTTTTGTGGGCAAAATTACATAATCAAGGAAGCCGCCCTTCCCCACACTTCTTTTCTTTTCACTTTTACAGGTGAAGGTAAATTATTTCCACCCAGGAAAACTGGGAACAATAGTTTCCAGGTACCTTAGAGATAGAGAATATAAACGTGAACATCACAGCATAGTTATTAGTTGAAACTATCTCTGAACAATATTACCACGAATATGACCACAAGAAAGAGCAGAGGTCTGATTGTTACAGCACTCCAGATTTTGGAAGCATGGCTAAATTAGGAAATGAATCTGCAGTGAAATTTTCACTAGTAAAAGAAGAAAACCAAGATTAGTGTCCTAAATGCCAGGTACAGTAAACGTTTGGAGAAGGAAAAAGTGCTCAAGATTGTGTTGATCAAATACACTGAGGAACGGGTGTGGGCTGTTGTGTTAAGCCATGTGCAGGACATTTGTTACTTCGACAATAGCAGTTTCTGCTAGGGAGGAAATGAAAACCTGATTCAAGTGAGTTCAAGAGTGAATAAGAGGAGGAAAAAATGGAGTATAGATAGTCTTTCAAGAAGTTTTATTGCACTTAACAGAGCACAATATCATCAGTAAAAAGCTTCTCCCTCCACGTGGAAAAAAGAAGCAATCGAATCAACAGCCTCTACTGACAGAAGGTTCTGACTTCCAAGAAAAGGACAGATGAAAATATCAGCAGTCATTCAGTTCATAAACTCTTAGAAGACAGAAGAAATAACCAGGACAACACTTGGGAAATACTTTTCTTTAAAAATGAAGAACTTTATCTATCAATTAATTTGGATTCATTCATGTTGACATCAACTGATCTTATACTAAATCACTCCTTTCGCTTCTTAAAAACCTATCTGCTTTCCCCACTAGTCTTTCTATGAGACAATTTTTCCAGGTAAAATGATATGTATTATCATGTTTACTTGTTAAACTGTAGATGGTCATGAGAATATAAGAATATTGAGGTATTGACTGTCTTGATTATTGCCGTTCACTTAATATTATGTATCTAGCATATGATATTATCCTAAAAGGTCAAGTAAATGAACAAATTAAATACATTCATCTCTCAAGTGTCTTATAAATTCTCATTTATATTTTACTTTTTATAGAATCTGAGACCATATTCTAAACTTTCACTGGCAAGTTATGAAACTTTTCTCTGGCATTGAACAGCTCAGTGCTCACATGGTGAAGCCAGGCTTCTGAGCATCTGCACCTATATGAAATTATGCAATTACTAAATATTCAACTATTTAATAAATGATTACATGCTATTCATTTCAAAAACAGGAAGATCCTTTTAATACCATTTATTGATCTTTCTCAATAGATAAGAAAATAAGTTCTAAGTAACACTACTAACAATAATAAAAATGATAGTATTAAGACACAGTACTCCTTATATAATATGAAAATGGTATTTGTATACATACAGAATAAGACCTACTGTTGAGGCAATTGCTAATTGATTATCTGACATTCAGAATTAATCATAAAATCAGTGCATTGGTGCATAAAATCAAATTTAAAATTGTTTCTCAGAAATCAAAGATTGAGAACGTATATTGTTTGCGAATCAGAAGTGACTGTAAATCATATCACTAAGGTAATCAAGATAAATGACAATGATATTGCAGAAACAGCTAATTTGATAACCGTAATCATTTAGTTGTATTAAATATGAAACAATTCGATCAGTTTTTAGCAAGCAAAACTTTGAAGATTGAAATAATGAAATAATTGAATTTTTATTAATTTAGTCATACTATAAGCACCACCAAGATAAGATGAACAGATTTTTTTTGTTTCTGCGAATGTGTGATTAAATTTTTATAAATTACTTTGTAAAGATGTACTATCTAAGAAAATCAGTATTTGAAAGATCATATAGTGTAGAATTTGTATACTTTTCTTTATAGAGTATACAAGTTCATTGTGTATACTGTTCAGTATGTATAGTGCTTAGCTCTTTACCAGTCAACATTTTATGTTTTTAAAGACATTTGTAATGTACTGTGGGCTGCTGCTTTCTTGAATTACCATGAATTGCATATTTGACACTAAATGGCTTCTCTCTTCAAATTCTCCTGGAAGTCATCTGAACAACTGATCAGTGTTGAATGGATCCTGTCTTCCCTTTGAATTTCTTTGAAAACTTTTATGAATTTCAAGTGATGTTAGGGTCATGCCCCTATAATAAAAAGATTATGAAAAAGATTATGTCAAAATCACTGCAGTTATCTAATGAGTATGTAAATGTTTCCTTCCGAGAAATAAGAGCAAATGTCTGCCTCCATCATCATTAATTTATCAGGATAAATCAGTGACTCTTCTCATATTAGATTTCAGTTTATTAAATGAGTTCACAGTTAGGTATTTCTTACGGGAAAATGTATAGAAAAATTAGAAAACAAAGATTATTTAGCCTGATCTATACAAGTTTGTGAAAGTTGTGATTATACAAAACAAATGAAAATGAAAAAACTGATATATAATGTGTATATATTGTTAGTGAGTGCAGGTAGGTGAGTAATAACACCAGTTATTATATATATTGTTTATAAATATTGATTTTTTCTGAACTTGAATATATCCATGTGTTTGGAGGTTTCCTGATTGTTATAGAACAAATTTGATATCGTGTCATCTTAATGTTCTTGAAGAACTGAAAATCAAAGATAAAGAAATTATTCTCTTCTTACCATGGATGTTGCTTTACCAGTGAAATAGATGAATGCTTGATTTGTAGATATTTTTGTGCTTGACCAAGTCCTGCAAGTGAAAAGGGAGTATTCAAATTGTAGGTACATTAAAATTCAGAATTTTATTGAAATGATACTCATTGTCAAAAACACATTTATCCAGCTCAAAATGTATGGATAAAGGACAGATTTCGATCCATGAAGTTATTGTATTCAAATTTCTTATTTCTCTCCATATATTAGCTTGCAGACTTAGGAAATAGATTGTATTTCAAAATTGGCTGTATATTGGGAGAGCAGTAGGGCAGGTTAAAAGAATAAATTAACCTCTTCAAAGAGAAGTTGATTGCTAACTTGCAGTGAAATAATGTCCACTCCGTTGCAATGAAACATGTCCTACATGTAACTCAAAAGAGAAAGTCATTAAGAACTTTTTATATCAAGGGACTTTTAATTGAGATTAAACATGAGGGGAATTTAATCAAAATTTTCTCCAGCTCAATGTATGAAAAATGTTTCGGTTTTATAGTTCTGTGCATTGGAAAAAATGATGCAAGAATCATCAATTTATTCTAGTTTATAGACCTAAACTGTGACTATTAGCAACACCTCTGCTGGAAAAATTTGCAAGGAAAAATATATACATATATATGTCATACATATGATATAGTATATTCTAAATATGTGTATGTATATTCTAAATCCATTTCTTTTCCTTAACCAGCTAGGTTTGAGCAAATATCTTAACCTCTCTGAGAATAAATCCTTAGTTATAATAAACACCTTACAATGTTGTTGGGAGAATTGGCAATTGATAATTGAAATTATTTCACATAAAGAGTGACAGATATTAAATCCACAGTCCAAATGCATGCTAATATTATCAAAGGAAAATAATTTCAGAATAAATAATGAAAGTAGTTTACTCACCAGCAATCTGGTGAAAAACATTCAAAAATTCCTTCAGGGACCACCTTGGAGCTCCTTTTCCTGAAGACTTTGAGATATGGATTAGTCACTTTGTTCTAGGCAAAACATCTAACAGGTAACAATGTTTTAGAGTGATGATGAAGTATTTAGTCAAAACTCAAAACTACTAGTGAAGGGGGATGTAGAATCAGTCTTATCTACAATGAAAACAATGAGGATCATGTTCAAGTGTAAACTTGATTTTGCACATAGATAGATACAGACATGAATTGAAATCATCCTATGCCTAGAACTATATCATAACAAATTATATGGTATTTGTATTTAAATGTTCTATATTATAAGGAGGGCTTATAAATCTGTCAAACTTTATAAAGTGTGTTTTATAAGATACACTTTAAGAAATATGGCATATTTAAAATGCTACTCAATCTTTTTAACTTCACCATATCAAATTTTCAAAGCATGAATAAGAACATTTCAAAATATATACTGATGTTTTCAAAACTATTTATGCAAATACAGAGGCAGGTATATAAATTATTTCTAAGTCTAGCAAACTTTACTTTCAAACTTACATTTCTGTACTAATGAATTTTGAGGTGTTATTGTGATAATTATAATCTTTAGGGAATCATTAAAAAGTAAGTCTAGCACTGCACTATATAGCATTTTCCAAGAGTGCACAAATGTACACATAGATGCACAAATTCAGACGTTCTCGCTGGTGTCTATTTTGCATTATTATTTTTCTTTTCACAAAGAGATGAATTCCAAAGTGAGGAAGAAGAGCAAGCAAATGCAGTTTTCCTATGGAAATGCCTTGACTATTTATTGTATGGTCCTTTATACTAAAAGCTTTGGAAAGTTGGTATTTTAGCTTTTTAATGTTTTAAACCTTAATTGCTACTTCTATGTCCTATAACGGCAAAAGTAGGTTCTGTGATTTATTTTTAAAGAGGAATTTGAGAAGAAATTTGTAAGTTACATATTATGAAGGTCATAGTTGCCTTTTGTCATTTGGTTAAAAAATGAACACTGAACAATCTCATTTTTTATGGTAAATTACAATTATTATATAGTAGAAGGAAATAAAAATAATTTTTTCCAAAACATCATATTTTCTACTGTCTTTGTTTCATTCTTAACAATAAAACAAATACCACACCCACTGATGATCTGGAAAGTCCTTTAGTTGAGAATTTTTACAGTGTTGAGTTAAACAGCAGTGACAGATTTGGACCATGTAATAAACACTGCTCAGGGCTAAAACTATAATCATGGCAATGCTAGAAACAAGGAAAGTTAGGAAAAAGAAGATAGTCTGTCAGGTAAATTTTATAATATAATCAAAGCTTGCAGTACAATAAAATAGTTTTGTTCTTGTTATTAAATCAACATGAAGGGCAATATTGGGCTCTTTCAGGCACTTCTGATGTTGTATTGTTTTATTTGCAAATTAGAGAACATCAAAATAAAATCTGTTTACCTGGCTTTGTTGACTGTAGGTTTCAAAACCCTCTGCTCTAACTTTGTAAAAGACAAAAAATAAGCTTGAGAATTCATTTTCCTCAAATCTTTTTTTTTTAAATAAGCATATGGGGGCGTGACAAAAATATGAGAAAATAAGCAAAAATTATCCAGAAGTGTGCAACAAGCTACAAATTCTGGCCAGAAAAATGATAAAGCTTTACTTTACAAAAAGAGAATGTACTAAAATGTGTTTACAACTCTTTATCAAATCAATTTCAAATATTTTCGAGAGCTTGCCATTTTCAATGCACCCACCTCCTTTTCACTCCTGGAATAGTTTTTATTCATCTCAGTAAAGCTTGTTTCTGCTTTTATTTCATGAGAGTGTTGCAGGGTAGAGGTAAATTGTGTTGTGTTTCTCTTTTAATTTGCTGCCTGTCTCCTAGTCACTTCTTTGCAGTTCTTTTACCTATCTCCCCCTTGCTCTGCTTATGTCTTAAATGATGAACTTGACTTTTTTAATGTGTCTTCTCCTTGGGTTATCTTACAGATTATCATAGCTCCAGAGATCATTGTTATGCTGATGGCTAGTAATGATAGAAAGTAAATATTATACTTGATTCTTAACTTCAGAACAAACTAACCAGAAAATTGTAAGGATTTTTACTCAAAATTCTCATAATAAATTAACACAAGAAGAAACAGATTATCTTTCTCCAATCTGGAAAGCATACATTATTAAAATAATGATCACCTATCTGATAAATTGAGATATAATTCTTCTCTTCAGTCTTCCAGTGTAGATATGATCCATTTACTCCAACTCTGAGCAGCTTCCTGTCCCTCTTCATTTGCACTGCTCATTCTGGTACACAAATGGGCAAATTACCTAAGACCTGGCCAAGTCAATGCTTCCTCTTGACAACAAGTACACATATGGGTAGAATTGTGGGGTGAGATTGAAGGATAACAATTAGAGATAAGAAATATCATTGGAGTTTTCCAAGAAGTTTGGAATGCAGAATAACTCAGCATCCTAATGACACACTTGACACTCATGGAAGCAGATGCAACTCTGAACTTCACAGTTGATTACATGAGCTCTTTAAGACTCAGACTTATCAAGGTTATTTTATTACTACCAATGAAAGTGGCCTCACTCATACATACACTCCATCATTAACATTTGGTTGTTACATTTTCTTTCCTCAGAACATGGATTTTAGGGATGAAGACCTGCATCTTACTCATGTATGAATTTATTGTGCTTAGTCAACAATCACAATGAAAATGCTTAAAGTTTTGTTGAATGAGTGAAAAAAATTAGTAAAAGTTAAGTTCAGAAAAGAAAAAATGAAATGTGTAATTTCTCATTAGTTAATGCATTGATGGAGCATTGTTGGTGAAGCTTTACGAGCTGTCAGTAATAGCAAAGAGCTGTCTGTAGCATGCATCCCATAGGATTGCCACCACTGCTGCAATATTATGGTTTAGTCTCATACAAAATTTTGCTATATAAAAATGGATATTTTACTTCCAAGTGAAACTTATACCTGTGAGTTTTACTGACAACAGCTAATGTACGTGATATACCATTATATCCTATAACATATTATCCTGAGCAAATTTCATTTAAAATCTCACTAAGGGAAAGTCATAAAACTTGATATGAAATTCTTGGGAAATAAACAATGTGATTCTGTAATACCATAAATAAATCTTTGAAGATGGCATTATTTTGTATTTCTGGGTTGTTTCTATGGATAGAATCATTGTGGGTAAAATCAAAATATACCTTGTCTTAGTGTATTTTATGCTACTATTACAAAATATCTAAGACTGAGTAACTT
>RJWM01011584.1:0-59144 GCA_004363535.1 Dasyprocta punctata | reverse complement strand
TTTTTTTTAATTCTTCATATGTTCTAGATTGAAGCCCTTTGTCTGAGGGACAGTTGGCTAAGACTTTTTCCCAACTCGTGAGTTTTCTTTTTACTATGTTGGTGATTTCTTTTGATATTGCATTTAATTCAGGTTTATATTGGACTGATTCTATCAAACTGTACATCAGGAAAACTTGTACTCAAGGTTTCCAACATCAATTAACATTTTGCTTTGTTTATCTTATAATAAATTGTTATGAACCCTGAAGCAGTATCTCAATAATGAGAACTTTACTGGAAATTAAATTTCTTAAAAAATTGTGTTTTCTTTTCTTTCTGACTTGCTAACTATTCTACATATGTTGAAAATACAGCTTTAATGGTTTTTGTTCATTTGGAGAAAATTAATGATGAAGAGAAATTCTCTACAGTGGAAGGAGGGATGATTTGGGGAAAAGCTCAGGCTTCATATATATACTGATATCCATTTAGGTGTTTTATCACTTTCTATTTTCATTCTTAGATTATTACATATTTTCTTTCCTCTCCTGCTCTTTTTCTGAAGAAAATGGTCTTTAATCAATATGCACAGTGATGGTGATTTCCAGGAACCAATGTCTTTGAAATTTAAAAGCTAACACAATGTAGTAAAATGACAACAAAATAGCATAAATCAAAACAAAACAGAAAAACCTTACATAAAGTTGCATTTGCACCAACATTGGAGATTGATTAAAGAGATGGTCATCTGAACTTGGCATGTGATGAGGGTTTTGCAGTCCATCTTCTGAGGGGCAGACAAACTTTGGCTTTTCACAGTTTTATATTCAAAGCTTCATTCCTGATTTTTATCTTTTTTTTAATCTAACAAAGGTAGGGAAAGATGTGACAATGCACTTTAAAGTAGAGGTAGGAAGGTAAACTTGAGATCACTTTTATCAGCAAAGTGAAATTTCCTTTGTTAAAATGGATTCCTCCAATGTGAAGGAGGGAGACAGCTGCAAAGAGCAAGAAGTGTACCCATCCCAAAGACCCACGGCTATGAAATATCACTGTGAGTGCATAAGTGTCCACTGTGTGGGGAATGGCATGTCAGTATGCCATCCACTAATGCCAGGTGTCAGTGTAACCAACAGGATTAGATCCAATAAATGAGGAATCTGGATAAGTAGCCTCCCCCAAATTGTTGTAACCATGTGTGATACTGGAATGAACATCTGCTGAACAAGGAGCTGGAGTTGAGAAGGGCACACCGATGTAAACTGGAGGACAATGAGATGACGTGGAACCTATAAGCACAAGCAGGGACCCACAAGGATGGACTGAAAACTGCAGTTCATCAGTTCTTGTTGTTTCTGGGATGATGACAAAGATATCTTGCAATAGCTGGGATCTTCAACAGAAAGATAAGCACACACTTGCAGCAGGAATCATAGAAGCCATTGGGGAAGTCAGAGGGGGAGAAAGCAACACATAGTGGCTGACTGAGGCTGAGGAGGTGAGCCGGAGGACAGGGGTGATGTGTGTGAGCTATAAACCGCTGTCACTTTCCTTCACCCTCCAAATCTCATACAAGAATTTCTCTTGTGAATACCACCCCTTGACATCTACAGAGAAGAGGACTCTGAGAAACATCATTCAACTTGGCTAAGAGGACACATGAAAGGGCACTATAGGCATTATGCTACTTAGTGCTATAAATTTTTCATGTAAAGAAAAACATCAATTTAAGGCAGGGCGTACATGTCCTTTAAGATATATTGTTTCTTCCAGTCTTAAAGTGGTACCAGACTGTGTTGCCAGATCACTTAATTAAAGTGAAACAATTTCTACCTCCATCAATTATACCACCAGCTATAACATCTCTCTAGCTTAAATTATGCCAAGGAAACATGCTTGACTTCTGTTCAGATCAAATGCCTTTCACCCTTACCCCACTGACTTAGGGAAAACTCACTCTTCCTTTCTGAAGCCCTTATTCTCAGGAGGTAGTAACCTTGGCTGGAAAAATTGATGATAGAAAAAGATGATGAGAAGCCAGTTTCCATTTTTGTTGCTATTACCTTTGCGCATTAATGTTCCCTAATTAGGAAGGCCAAAAAATCTAGTATAAGATATGAAACATCCCAGGGGAACCTCCTTGTCTGAGTTATACCCATGATGCCTGAGCAACTGGACCAGGAAGGAAACAAGTCACTTGGTAAATCACCATGGGTTAAAAAGCATGTCTTTGTATCTGGGACATGAGTCTCAATCTCTCTTGTCTTTAAGGTTAACTCCCTTTAGGGATTTATGCTTCCTGTCCTGAAAACTGGTCTGTCCCATAGACTTGAATTCTCCAGGCATGGTTTAATTCATAAAAATGTAAGGGAAAGGAGTCTTGCTTGTTTCTCTTTAACTCAAGGAGGTCCTTTGGCTACTGATGCAAATATGTTAACTTTTTAACAAACAATACCTGGAGGGGGAAATTAATTCAATCCAGGGTAAATGGATGGTACCATCTCCAAAAACCGAACAAAGCAAGCACTTTTCAAGTGCATGTTCTCTTATTTAAATAAAAATGAATAAATATAAATTAAAGTTCTACCTCACTGGGCATCATGTTTCAGACGATAGCAGGAAAGAAAAAAAATCACTTGAAAAGGTTATTTGGTTAGCAGTTTCAGCTGTATGTTTTGAAGTTAAGGTTTACTGCAACCAAGAGAGGAGATTGCAGTGGGTTGAAAATTACTCATTGGGTGCAGGAATTATAGAATACTTTTCTGTTAGCACATATCTAACACACCATCACCTATCATTCTCGAATCTGAGCACTGCTAGAGATATCTAAATTTAACATGACAAACAACAGATGGAGGGAAACATTGCCCTACCTATGCTCTTCAGGTGTGAACTGTGATTCATTAAGGAGAAACTAAGGGTTATAGACCACTGTTAGCACAATGCTAGGCTGTGATACAAGTTCAAAAGTTGGGTGACTGAGTAGATAGATGGATGGATAGATGGATGGATGAATGATGATTGAATAAGAAACATTAAATCAGTTCATTGGTACCACCATATAAATTCATTTTGTAGAATTAGAATTCAAATGATGAAGAAGGGGTAGGTATGAATAAAAAAATCAAAATAAGATTTCTTTTTGGAAAATCTTTATTTGTTTTGGGGCTATTCTTAGCATGAAAAGGATTTAAGCAGCCTCAGGGATAGCAGAAAAGAGGAGAAGTTGGTTCATTACATTAGGTCTTTTATTTTCTAAATTTGTCCATTCAGCCCAGCACTTGGGAGGCTGAGGTAGGCGGAGCGTTGTGAGTTCGAGGCCGGCTTGGGCTATGCGAGTGCAAGGCCGACCTGAGCTACATAGTGTGACCCTGCCTCAAAAAACCAGGGCTGGGAGTTTGGCTCAGTGCCTTAAGTGCCTGCCCTGGTAGGTGCGAGGTTGTGAGTTCAATCCTTGGTGCCGAAAAAAAAAAAAAAAACAAAACAAAAAAACATTTGTCCATTCAGTAGACAGAAACCTCAGGGGATGTGGTTATGAAAGTTACTCACCACTTATTCTCCTTGACAGTGTGGAGACTGCTGTGTAATTTTTCTGCATTTACAATATTCCTATTCTTTTAAAAACTTTTTTTTAATTTTAAAAAGAATAAAACTGAACAAAATAAAACAGAATAAAGCCAATCAGAACAGAACAATGAAAGCAATACAGAAATTCAAAACAACATAACAGGAAATCAATAACAGCTACCATAATGCTTCTTGTTTTCTTCAAAATAGCTGTCCATACCATCAAACATAACAAGATCAAACAACAAAACAGAATAAAACCATTCAAAACAAAACAATGAAAGTGTCACAGGACTTCAAAACCAGGTAATAAGAAATCAACAATGGCTACCATAATATGTCTCGTTATCTTCAAAATAGTGCCCATACCATCAGAGGTAATAAAATCAAACAAGTCATAATAGAACCAAATCTAATAAAACAATGAAAACAATATAGGAATTCAAAACAAGTTGGTAAGAAATTAACATGGTCACCACCTCCCCTTTTTAGACAATTCCTCCCCTATAACTTTCACAATATCTACTGTACATTTTGGATCCCACAAACTCCTTTAGTTTTTTATGCTAAAGAGATAACATGATGTTCACTCATATGAGTCCAAAACATTTCACCCATGAGCATGATGTCAAATTGTATCCATTTACCTACAAGACCCTTGGAATTATCCTTTTTTGTAACTGAGTAGTTTTCCATTGTATAAAAATACCGTATCTTTCTTATCCATTCTGGGATTGATGAGCAAGCTACCCCTGCTTTCTTCTGATTTCCTGTCACACAGAACATTGTTTTCTCTCCTTTGAGTTTTGATCTATGAATTTCCTTTTGAGTTACATGAGCTTCTTGTATACAGTATATTAATGAATCTTGTTTCTTGATCCACTCTGCTTGTGTTTCTTTCTATTGGTGAATCGAATCTATCTACATTAATGGTTACAACTGGTACGCATTGGCTCATCTCTGCCATGCTATCCTCATGCTGTTGGCCACCTCTTTTTCCTCCTGATGAACTGCCAGCTCTGTTTGGCAATTACCCTCTGCTGCTGTTTCTGGAACCATGGTCATCTTTATTTGTGTCTAGAGTATCCTTCAGTGCTCTTTGTAGAGTTGGTTTGGTGGTCATGAATTTCTTCAGTTGTTCTTTATCATGAAAGTATCTTATTTTTCCATGAGTTTTGAAAGATAATTTTACAGGCTAGGTGCATCGATCTGGGTTGGAAATTTTCTTTCAGGATTTGAAACAGTTTACTCCAAGCTCCTCTTGACTTGATGGTTTGTGTTGAGAAGTCTACCATGATTCTGATGGGTTTTCCTTTATAGGTAATCTAATTCTTTAACAGCCTGTAATGTGCTATTTTTATGCTAATTTCTGGGATCTTGATTATTATATGTCTGGGTGTAGATTTATTTTGGTTATGGCTAGTTGGGGTTCTATATGCCTCACTTATGTGTGTGCCAGGTCCTTTTCCCATGTTTAGGAAGTTTTCTGCTATTACTATCTTATGTCATTTGTGTTGAGCCCTGCATTTTTGCTGACATCTATCAGTCTTAAATTATTTTTCTTTGTATCATCTTGCAGCCACCAAATTGTCCTTTCTTGGTTTCTTTTTATTTTTAAGAGCTCTTTCCTTTCACGATCTCTAGTTGCAATCCTCTCTTCAAGGTCTGAAAGTCTATCTTCTGTCTCTTTCAAGTGGTTTTGCCAGCTATCGATGGAGTTTTTAATTTCCTGAATCTGCTTTGGAGTTTGTTTCATGCATTATAATTTCTTCCTATATTGTTCATTCAACATTTCCATCATTTTCTTATGCTCCTCTTTTTTTTTATCTATGTCTTATTTAGATACGCTCAGTGATTCTTTCACTATGTTTGTGATTTCTTCTTTTTCCTGAGAGATTATTTCTGATACGATTAATTGTATAGCCTCATGAAGTTGTTTCTTTACATCTGCTGCTATCCTTTTAGAGATTTCAGGTGTGTGACTTCCATTTTCTTCCATGTCTCTATCTTCCAGGCTTGTTCTGTGTGGAGGTATGAGATTGCATTTTGCTCCTTCATCTTGATATTTTCCTGGGCTCCTCCCAACAAACCAGTTTTGTGGTCCCATGCACTTTCCACGTTTGCTGTCCCTCCATGGTGTGTGAGAATGAGCCAGGCACCTGGGTTTCCCCAAACTCAGGTTCCTGAGAAGGCAGTTAGACATGGAGTGAGCTTCTCCAGGCCTGCACCACTACACTGAGGCTTCCCTGACGTCCACGGGTGCATGGTGCCAGGGCTGCTTCTTTTCTCACCTGTGTGGCTACACTGGGACTCTTCCAATGGTGACAGACACACAGGGGCATGTTTGTCTGATTCTCCAAGCCCATGCTTGCTGCCATGGAAAGCAAGCATCTCCAATGTGACCTTGGGTGCATGGGGTATGTCTGGCTCTTTTTCCCTGCCCATACTGGTTACCTGGGGGAAGTCAGCATCCAGATGGTGGCAGGCACACAGAGGTGGGTCTTGGCTGTTTCAAATACATTCCTAATATATTTGACTAAATCGTCTTTTATAATAGTTCATATCAAATGCTAATCTTCTATCTTCTTTTGTTTCAGCAAAATGTTGGTAGGAACTTGATAATCTGTGATCTTTCAATTCCATGCTTGCTTCATCCTTGCTGTTTTTCTACAGAGTGCTGCAACTGATCCTTGGCACATTTGTCTTCACTGCTAAATGTGTAAGCACTACTAGGGCAGCAATCCTGTGCTGTTCTCATTTGAATAATACAAGCAAAGTATTAATAAATATTAAATGAACTCATTAAATCAATGGTCTTGAACATGTTGTTGCTAACTGTATCAATGTTCACAGTTAACTATTCTTACTATGCCTAACTGATGGTAGCAAATTCAGAGGAAATGAATATACAAACAAACCATGTACCACTGGAGACGGTGGATTGGGGTAGGAGATTAGAGGTATCTTTGGCTTTCCATTTGATATGTCAGATTCCTGAACTTGAAGCCGGGCGTGTTGGCGCACGCCTTTAATCCCAGCACTAGGGAGGCTGAGGTAGGAGGAGCGTTGTGAGTTCGAGGCCAGCTTGGGCTACAACGCGAGCGCAAGGCCGGCCTGAGCTACACAGTGCGACCCTGCCTCAAAAAACCAGGGCCGGGAGGTTGGCTCAGCGGCTTACACGCCTGTCAGGCAGGCACGAGGTTGTGAGCTCGATCCCCGGTGCCGCAAAAAAAAAAAAAAAAAAAAAAAGATTCCTGAACTTGACAGTAAGAAACTATATACAGTCATAAATTTGACTTGATATTTCTCACAGTCTCACTGTTAAGTCACTGAGATTATTTATTTCCCTGATTTAGACACAAATACTATCTCTGAAAACCAATGTATAGATTATTACAAGCATATGACTAAAGAATTACTGCATAATAATAATCTGAAGAATTACAATTTATCAGTTGTAGAGATATATAAATGACAATATATATAAATGGTATATATAGAAGGATATAGAGGTAAATTGATAGATGGAGAATGATATACATGGAGAGAAATCTATTTTATTTATTTATTTATTTATTTATTTATTTATTTATTTGTGTGTGTGGCACCAGGGATCGAACTCACAACCTCATGCCTGCTAGACAGGTGCTTAAGCCACTGAGTCAAACTCCCAGCCCTAGTTCTTTGAGGCAGGGTCACACTATGTAGCTCAGGCTGGCCTTGCACTCACACTGTACTCCAAGTCAGCCTTGAACTTACAACGCCCCTCCTACCTCAGCCCCATGAGAGCTTGGATTAAAGGTATATGCCACCGTGTCTGGCTGAGAAATCTATTTTAAAGTGTTGAATTAACTAATGGTTGAGTTGTTGCTGAGGCTGACAAGCTTGGAAACTCTAGGACAGTGCAGCAGGCTAGAAACTCAGCTAGGATTTCTATTACAGTCTTGAGGCAAAATTTCCTTGGAGACACGAATTTTTGCTATCAATATCTTAAACTGTTGGAGTAAGAAACACTTGCATTAAGAAGGTGAACTTTCTTTATTTAAGGTCCCTTGATTGGAATTTTAGTCACATCTACAAAATACTGTCCCAAGTTTATATAGACTAGTGCTAGAAAAGAAGACAAAAGATAGGAAGCAAGTGGGAATGAGAAAAACAGACAGAAAGATACATAAACATAGAATAAAATATTACTTACCCATCAGATCAAGACCACTCCGTTGATTATAGCAACATGAATGAACTTGCATTTCCCTCTTTCCCCCACCCTTACCCCTTCTTTCTTCTTCCTTTTAAAAATGTTTAATTCTATATCCTTTCAATTTATATATGGTTGGTAAAGAAGTGTCTGAGTTCTGTTTTGGATTCACTGAATTCTAGATGCCAGTTAAATTTCCACAAAGAGAAGAAATAGTTAGATTGAACACAGGGATTTGGAGCATAAAGAAGATAAATGGGCTGCAGAGTGAGATTGAAGGGGAAAAAAGACATAGACATAGTAAATTAACCCACAGACATTAATGAAATCTTCCAGGAAAGGGAGATAGACAGCAAACAGAGACTAAAATTGAATCTTGATGTCCAATAATCCAGTGTGAAAAGTTAAAACAGAATGTTGAATTTCATTATTAACAGCTTCTCCTTTATCAGAGGGACTTTTTTCTGCTTCCTGAATGAGAGCTGAGAAGCACAGTCTGTGGGAAGCATGTGGTAAGTAGGATTTCCCAAACATAATGAGTGGGGCTTCTCTGCGTGCATTTGTCTTTCTTTTTCATGTTTAAGAATAATATCATTAGGGGGAGGAATCCAAAGTTAAATGGTTAATATCCAGTGATTCTTAGGCTTATGAAAGAATAACACTCAAGTGAGTTTTGATAAAATACTTCAAATGGTAAGACATCTAAACATGCATACCCAAAGAATATGGGGTTGAATGACCTAATTGCAAATCTCAGCTCAGTCATTAGCAGTAGGTGGCTGTGAGAGGGCGACAACTTTGTCACTGAGCCACAATACATGTGAAGTGAGATAGTGACACCTGCGACCTTACCATGCATGAATGCATGAGGTAATGTTTGTAAAGTGTTCAGTAATCGTTTGCTGTTGTCTGTTGCATTTTTTCTTCTTTTTTTTGTGAGTAGTATTTCATTAACTCTACCTTTTCTAATGTTTCAGAGAATTTGAGCCCTCTTAGGAATGCCATAAAAAGTAGTCTAGGGTCATAAATTGAATTCAAGGAAGTCAATAGCCTTATAATTGCTTCACTTAAAAAAAAAGTTCATCACTTTAGACGTCTAATTTGGATGAAACCATTATTTAATTCTGTTTTTAGAAGAGAGACGAAGAAAGGGAAAGATTCTTTCACTGGGTACAATTGTTCACTCAGCTAACAAAACCATTCCCAAGGTTAGCCTGCCATGATGGTATTTTAACATGATTTTTAAAAAGCACCAAAGGACCTTATACAACATCTTTCAATGATTTGTTTCTAAGAATTAAATGTACTTGACTTTTTAATATTTAAGAGGGGAAGATAAAGAAAAATGACTTTGCAAGAAAGTTTTTGCTGTAATGTTGTGGCAGTTTTTAACTCACTCTTATTTAGATGAAATACCCATACTTCTGCATTTATAAACCCAACTCTTTCTTGCTCCAGCAGTTAAGAACACATTCCTTTCTTCACTTCATATCCACAGGCCTTAGGAAACAATAATCTATGTGTAGTTAAACATTTCTGCACTGTATTCATTCCTTTTCCTTGGAGCTTGCAAGCTATGTGGATGCATAAGTAGATACCAAGGGCCAGTGCTAAGTCAAAAATTCTGTCACTATGTATCCCAGTGTTTAAGAACCCGATTTCCTTGTTTTTAAGATGGTAGTGTAGCAGCAAAACTAATATTGCAAATTCGTAGAATTATTGGGCAATAATCATGTGATTATAAATACAAGGTAATAAAAGCATTTAGATCGATATAAAGGTTAATGTAATATGTGTGCATTTGCTGTCATAAGCATCAAATGTAAATGCCATGAAAATTCACTCAGGTGAAAGAACACTTTCATGGGTGCATAGTATTTCCCAGTAAATCTTTATTTACAATGTGTTGTTAAGGTATGTCTGTTAATATTCCTATTAAGTCTATCATTACTATAAATATCTTAGAGTATGTAGGGATAATGTTGAATAGTCTTCCATAGCCGGTTCCTCTATATTTTTACATGAAAGAAAAATGAGAAAAATAACTAATCTTGGGTATAAATTTCATTTTTTTTGGCAGACTACATGAACTCTGAGGACATTTGAAATACATGAATAGATGGCATATATAAAATGTCTTGACATTAAATGATGATTTTAATTATGGCACTTTCTTATTCATTCTTTTCTATGTGCAGATTCACAGAGTGAAATGTATGTCAGCTACACAGTTTAACAAGATGTGACAAATGTATACACTCATGTAACTCATACTCCTCTCAATACACACACCTTTTCTAACGCCAAAATGTCCTGTTCTGCCCTGAACTGCCCGTTACTGACCACTAATTCAGAAGTAGGTATTGACATAATTTTTATAAAATTGGATTCAATTTCATTATTCCAGATCTTTACATGGTAGAATTATCCAGCACGTTTATTTTACATGGAATTTTTATTTTAGCACTTTATTTTTGACATACGCACATTTCAGAGTGTATATTTTTCTTTTATTTTTTATTGCTGAGTATTAAGTCCTACCAATTGATAGATGAAATTTTGAAAATTCCGTTGTTCTGAAGATGCATATATGTATTATTTCTCATGTGGAGATATGAGTAAAGGCATTATAAAAATTCTTGAATATACATCATGTAGAAACGTTTACTTCAGTAAATATCTGAGAGTGTGGTTTTTTGTTCTAAAGCATCAAATTGCTTTCAAAGCAGTTGTGCAATTTTACTTTCTTTTTAGGAACGTATGAGAGCTTATGCCCCTGAATACCCTTACTGTTTGGTGTGTGTGTGTGTGTTCCCGCCTACACATATTTGCATGTTCTTTAAATATATCCATTCTACTATGCATGCAGTAGTATTTCACTGTGATTTTATTTTGCATTTTCCTATGACTAATGATGTTAAGTATTTTTTCTTGTATGCATGAGCCATTTTGTTTATCTTCCTTTGTGAAATATGTGTGACTACGTTTATTATTATTTATATTTTTATTACTTACTATCACAGGATTTATTCATGTATTTCAAATATATTCTCTTAGTTCTGGCATGCATATACATTTTCTTAGTAATATCTAATAAGCAGAAATCAAATTTAACTTTTTTTTTCTCGTGTGGACAATATTCCTAGGGCTAAAAAATCTTTGCCCAGCCCAGGGTCACGATGATTTTTTCTTAGGTTCTAAAATAAAATCTTTATAATTTTTTCACTGTTAAGACTTACATTTATCTTGATAAAAGTTTTGTATTGGTAGTGAGATAGCCATTGAGGTTTGTATTTTGTTTCATGTCATTATCAAATTGTTCCAGTAACATTAGTTAAAAATGTTTTGTTTTAGTCATAAAAATGTTTTGACATGCTTGTCAAAAAGTTAATTGACCATATACCTGTGGCTCTTATTTCTGGACTCTCTATGTAGATCCTATGATTCCTTATCTTTGTGTCAAAGTCAGACTAGCTTTACTAGTCTTGTATTATGTTTTCTTGAAATAAGGTCAAGGAAAGTCTATTAAAGCTGGGGATTTAGCTCAGTGGCCTAAGCACCTGCCTGGCAGGCGTGAGGTTGTGAGTTCGATCCCTGGTACCAAAAAAATAAATAAATAAATAAAAAGAAGAAGAAAGTATTATTTGAAGTAAAAATGATTGGGTGTAGGTTTCAGTTGTAATCTCAGTTCCTCGCATTTCTCCTTGAATTGTGAAATCCATTCATCAATTAACAAACACAACATAATACTCATCCAGATTATGATTAGGATTGCTTTGAATTTATAGATAAAATAATATTTTATGAGAAAATTAATATATTGGCTCTGAGTCTTACGAGATGGAAAATATATTTCTCCATTTATTTATCTGTCTTTGTTTTTTCTGCAATAATTTGTAGTTTTCATAGCAGGCATTGATACAGTTTGGATCTTAAACATTCCTCCAAGGTCCAAGGGTTGAAATCTTGACCCCAGAGTGGTGCCATGAGAGATGGTAGGACCTTGAAGAGCTCAGGCCCACTGGGAGCTCTTTAGATCTTTCATGATATAGCTGGGAAGTGAATTTGGTGTCTCAGTCTCTTCTCTGTCATTTGCGTGCTGACGGTAGGCAAGGCACGCTGCTCTGCCACATGGTCCCACTATGATGTGATGGTTTGCCACAGGAACTTCCAAAACTCTGGAACCTTTTCACTTCATAAGATAATCATCCCAGGTTTTCCTTTTTATTGTGACAGAAAGATGACTAAGCTTGGGGCCTTGTGTGTCTTTCCTAAATACGGTTCCTAGTTACTTTATGTATATTGAAGCTATTATAACTGGTATTAAGGAATTGCAAGCATGTAAGATAAAAATTTCTATTGAGTAATCTTGCAACCTTATTAAATTCCTTATTTGAATTTAGTAGTCTTAGAAATACCTACACAGACAATATGATCTAAAGTAAAGTTACTTTTTTCTTTTCTATTTTTAGTCTTCTTGTTTTAAAATTCACATCTTTTTCTGCATTTACATATATACTTGTTTCTTTTGTCTTGTCTCACTGATTAATATCTCCTAAACAATGTTGAGTACAACTGATAAGTAGACATTTCTGCATTCACCCCTTACTTATAGGAGATTATTCTGTTTTCTCAGCTAGTTATAAAATGGTCTGTACATATTTCATAGATTTCCATCATGAAATGCTACAGGCAGTGTCCCCAGTTTTTTAAGTTCTGTCCTCACGTATTGCAGTGATTATATGATTTACCTTTTTCTTTTAATTAGACAAATTGAATTATTTCATGTGCTTCACAGTTCTACATGCTACAATATGAGGGAATAAGCCTGATATGTTATCCATTATCCTGTCATCCTTAGAATTAAATATCTCTTTCCATTCTTTGTGGTCACTATTCATACATAATCAAATGATTAAACATTTAGTGATAAAAATAATTAGGACAACTACTAATGTGCTATAGACTACTTACTCCATGCCTGTACATATTATGGAATACAATACAGGCAACAGTATCATAACTTAAGTCTTGTTAAACTGTTCGAGAGAAATTAGCTCTGAGATTTTACAGAGAGAGTAAGTGTCATGCTCAAAGAAGCTCAGTTTGGATATGGAATAGCCTGAGTTTGGGCAATCTGTTATTTCAAGTGGAATTGTTGTAATATATGCTATAGAATGGCGTCTTTTATTTTCCTTGTCATCAAAGTTCTTTGACTTCTCTGCTACTAATGACCACAGTCAGGACTACTCAATAAAACGTAGTGATGCCTACTATGTGTAAGACATTGTTGAGTAATGTGGATCTGTCTTCTCTAGCCCTTAAATCAATACCTGTCCTGGCATGTGGCCTTTTTTTCAGAAGATTCCTTTGAACTTTTGCTCTCTTGCCTTCACTCTGTGTGCGTTAATTCTCATGGTAGACAGATTTTGTATCAAAGTGCCTGCCCAAATTCTGAGTTTGACAGCCCAGCCTTCCTTCTTCATTTCAGAGCCTTGGCTTATAGATAACATGAAATATGCATGGGTGTTTTCCGCAGGTTAGACATGTGTCTGTGTCAGTAGATGCATTCTGTCAAAAAGATACTGTCTCTCCTAAATGGATACAAAATCTATGTGTGACAAGAGATAGTCTTCTTTTCATTTCCAAGCCTTTCTACTCATAAAATGTTCAAACTTGATGAAAACCATCATAGTTTAACTGTAAGGGACCTTTCAAATATCACTTCTTAATTAGAAATAAATGTAAAATGAGATAGAATCCATGGCTAGAGTTCCCTGGAAATCAACAGGTATATGATTCAGCTAAGTAATTCATCAACTGTTTACTAAGCATTTACTCTCTCCCTTTCATCAATCATTTATCATTTTTTTTAAATTACCTACCATATGCAAAGTTACAAAGCAAGGGGAGAAGTAATGATGAGAGGATATATGTTGTCTCTAACTCCGCAGTGACATAGAGCTTGCTAGTATTATGCACAAAGCTCTTTCTCCTCCTTTTTCATATGGAATTTTGACTTTCTACCTCTACTTTGGGCTCTCCATTTCTTTTTTTCCTTCATCTTATAACCAGTCCAAAATTTTATTGCATGAGACTCAAATACACTCTCTGTCAAATCACCTCCAAGCCCTTTTGTGACCTCAGTCTCTACTGACTCTGAACCCATTTCATGCAGCTCAGTCTTTCACTCCTTAGACTTGTGCCTGAGTCTCAGGGATTCCCCTCTGTATTCCTGAATGAAAAAAGTCATTCATCCACTAGTCCATGAATTTCCTTAGTGCACTTGGTCTGGCACACTGGGCCTCTCAGTCAGTCATATATAGGTACCACTTCAAGATCTCAGCTCAGAAGTCACCTCCACAGTAATTCTGTTTTGTGACATTTCTTTGTCTCAAATCTCTCTCTCTCTCTCTCTCTCTCTCTCTCTCTCTCTCTCTCTCTCTCTATCTATCTCTGTCTCTATCTCTGGTGATTGCTTTATTTACTCTTCCTTTTTCTTTTCTTCTCTTTCCTTCCCTTCCCATCCCTTCTGTTCGTCTTCCTTCCTTCCTTCCTTCCTTCCTTCCTTCCTTCCTTCCTTCCTTCCTTCCTTCCTTCCAGTTTGTTCCTTTCATATCAAGGATGGAACTCAGGGTTGCTCTACCATTCATTTACATCTCTAGACCTTCTTATGAGACAGTCCATTAAGTTGCCCAGGTTGCCTTTGAACCTATGATCCTCCTGCTTCAGACTATTGCATAGCTGGAATGTTTGAAAATATGGATTCTTTGATCAGATGAATTGATGAATGAATGAAACTTGGGGTCCTCTGTGTACTGCACCTTCCCTGCCAGCTACATCCTGTCTCCAGCTGCTTTTGATTCATTATAGTATGCTGGCTAGAAGCTAGGTATTCTGCCCAAAAAGGCAGACCACTGGCTGAAAACTGAGAAGTATTCAGATCAAAAGGAATCCCTGAATACCTAGTAGGAAGGAACTTAATCCTGAAATATTTGATTTTCTAAAATGACATGGCTAAATCATAATTCCACATATTGCTTTATACATTCACACACAAAGCAGTTACTATAATTACTAGTTTACATGCAAAACTATGGGGTAGGCCTAAATGTATTCTTATGGGTGTAGACACCAACTCATAGAAATGACTCTACTCACTTGCTATCCTAGTTTGTCTGTGGCTAACTTTATACACTTCAATGATGGTGAACCTTTTAGACACTGAATGCCGAACTGCGACTCAAAATCCACTTATTTATCACAAAGTGCCAACACTACAATTAAACCTGAATTCTGAGATTCTAGTTTAGAAAAAAAAAAACTCTACATTAATATCTTTTGTTTTAAAAGAAAAAGACAATTACAAGCATGCTGTAAGTTCGCCATCACTGATATACTTGAAATAGGAAATTAGATGACAGGCAGGGAAAACCAGGATACATATACACAGATGCTTAACTCATGAAGCAGGGTCCAGGTTCTAAATTAATAGAACCACAGAGAACCTAAAGCATGAACCAAGAAGTCAACTTCAAGAGAGCTGGACAGACAACGGCAAGGAAAAAATTCAAAGTTGAATGACTGTTAGGAACGGAGCATAAAGAATATTTTGGCATATGCTGTTTTTATATTTGAAGGACAAAAGGGCCAATTTTCATAAGAGCTGTATAATCACTCTTTTTATGAATTTTTTGTATGATTGTTATAAAACCAATGCTTTAACTCAGTCAGGCTTCTGTAAATTGCTATAAATCTATTGATTCTAAAAAATAATCCCAGCGATAGTACTTGAATAGTTGAATAAATAAAACATTTTATATATCATCTCATTGATTTTCTCAGTAGTCCTATTTTTAACATTTGAAATAATTACAGATTCACACCAAGTTGCAAAAATACAGTAGAGATGTCTTGGTAATCATCACCTAGATTCCCCCAATAGTGATATCTTACGTAACCCCTGCGGTAGTGTATTGATTGGCAGAATGAAATTAATTAAAATGCAGCTCTTACTAAGATTTCAGTAGTGTTCTACATTCTGTATCAGTTTCCTAGGGTTACTGTAATAATGTACTCTGAACTGAGAGATCTAGAACCACAGAAATTAATAGTTCAATAGTTCTGTAGTGTAGAAGTCCAAAATCAAGGTATCATCAGGGCTGCAGTCCCTCTAAAGGCCACAAGTGACCTCCTTTTTACTTCTGGTGTTTTGCCAGAAGCCTTTAATGTTTTTTGTCCTGCTGCTGTGTAGCTCTTATCTCTATCTTTTTTACTATGTGACATCCTCTATGTGCATCACTATGCCCAAATTTCCCACTTTTTAGAAGGACTCCAGTTGTGTTGGTTTAGGGCCCATTCTGATCTAGTGGGACCTCCCCTCAACTTGATTGTGTTTATCTGCAAAGACTGTATTTCCAGAAAAGGGCATTTTTACAGGTAGCAGGACTTCAATCTTCTTTGACATGGGTACAGTACAACCCATAACACATTCATTCATCAACAAATTAGAAAACTGAGATTTAGGTGATAAAGTAACTTGCTTATAATTATACACCCAGGAAATCAGGGCACCTCAATTTGAATCCAGTCTGTTTGGCTGCAGAGCCTGCTCTCCTACAGCAAAATTCATGTCTTCTCCAGAAATCAGATGAAATGAGGAGCGAGATGGGAGGAACCTGCATCCAGCCCCCAAACATCAGGTAACAGTTCCTAGGGTCCTAGCAATTCTTCACAATGATTGTTTGCCTTGCCTTATCTGTTAGAAATAAGTAAATGTGGCTCCTCTTTATAAGGGTTAGGTTTTATTCAGGTTCATTGAGAAACAGGATAAATTAATAAAAATTAGTGGAACCAAATGTTCTGATGGTGGTCTGTGTGTAATTGCCTTTCCTGAGAACTAGTGCTTCCATCATTTGGAGCTTGCCAGTAAGATATACTAAAAGCTCTGCTATTAGCTAGAGCACTCAAACTTAACAAATTATCTCTCCCACAACGCCAGCTGCAGCTCTTTGGTAAGAAAGCCGATACTTCTCTGTTCCAGAGACATCAGCATCTTTGACCCCTTATATATGTGTGTCTTAGTTACTTTTTCGCTCGTTGCCGAGACAAAATACCTGACACCCAAAATTAGGGAAGGAAAGGTTTATTCTTACAGTTTCTCGGGAGTTTCAGTCCATAAGTTGGCTCCAAGATAGCGTGGCATGGTGGGCCTGCTGTTCATGGCAGCTGCAAGCTGCAAGCCGCTGGCGAGAGAGAGACAGGCAGAAGCACGGAAGCGCAAGAGGAAGACCCGCCTTCCCTGACACTGTATCTCAGCTCCACCCCTGGGCGGGTGCAGCAGTCACGTCATTAATCCTGGCGCTAGACAGCAAACCAATAACTCAGCCCCATCAATATTATAGGAGGACTTGGGGGTACATAGCATATTACCCGATACAATGTGCATTCACTTTTTCCCTTGTACTGTTTTCCATCATAATTATCCTTTGATTCCCTCTTACACTTGCCCTTCCCCAGTGTTCTGTTATCTGGGCTTGACTCCTTGAGATTTGAACTCCAGTCCTATCTGCTCCAACACTGATTCCTTGGCCATTCCTCCGTGAAATAAAGCAGAGTCCACAGTCCTCAATTTCATATTGCTTCCTGTTGTTTTGCTGGTGTCATGTGTGTAAGTCTTATTTTCATACCTAGATTTTCATACCTGTTGAATACTGTGGCTCATGACTATCTTTTTTTCTAGATCTCCAGGGTATCTAGGATGCTTCTGGGAGTGCAGGACTTCTACAGAGTGACCATCATGATGCAGAGGCACTTTCTCTGTGGCACAGAAGTCCAGGATGCCCACAGCTTACTGGAACGTGGAATAGGGAATCAAGAAGACTGTGCTTTGTTACATCTTCTCTCGACAAACAACTAATCTTTCCGTTTTGGAAACATTGCACATGATAACTTACAAGTAAGTAGAAGAAGAAAATCAAAAGGGTCTGCCATCCTGCCATTTCATATAGACACTTTGTTTTACATATACTTTAAGGGCTACTTTTTCTTACTATAGAAGAGTGAAATAGAGACATGTTTCCTTAACTGGCCAATTTTACTTAATATTGCATGAGCACCTACCTTTATAAACAAAGTTAGCATATTAAAATCCTCCCATTTTAATAGCTGCACAGTGTTCTCTTCTATGACTGAGACATCTTTGTGGGAGACATTTGAACCCTTAGCTCACTTCACAAGTACTAACGGGTTACCTGCTATATCCAGGCATGGTGTTGAATGATATATATGACAGGAACAAAGGAGAAAACTTCCTGCCCAAGACGGTGCTCCTGTTCAAGCGGGGTTTCTTCTCTAGTCTTTCTTTCATCGTTTCTCAATGGGAATGATGTGTTTCCCAGGGCTAATCTATCTTCAGTGGACCCACTGTGTGGACATGCTTAGTTGTTACAACTTACTGGGCAGCAGGTGGGAGTACGGATTTGGGAGGGGTACTACTGGCATCCAGTGGGTGGTGTCTAGGGATTCTGTTAAATGGTATATAAAGAACAGCCCAGCCCAGATCACTGTAAGACAAAAAAAAAAAAATGTACCAGATTCTAAGTCAATAATGTCAGGGTTGAGAAATGCAACTCTACTTTGTGTTGATATACAAATGCACTATTCCTGTTCAAAACAAATACAAAGTCTGATGAAAAATGTGGCATGTGTTTACATTTAATAAAAACTGTGCAGTGTGGAGAACCCTTATTCTATCTTTCTTGCCACTTCTTGAGCACATTCTAGAAGTCCTCTTGCATGAGTGTCTTTAAAAAGTGTAAAGCAAAGCGATGCTGCCGAGTGCCATCCAGGTGGAAAGGCAGGCTTGTAAGATGTTACAGGGTATCCTCAGCCACTGTGCTCCACAGCTCAGCCACAGTAGTGCAACTTGTAGATCTCTCCGAAAGACAAAACGAGCAGGAAAGGTGAACATTTTAAAGCAGTCAAAACATTGCAACTGAAGATAATCACAAAGGAGGACTTCCAGAATTGCAAGAATAATGAGTAACGCTCAAACATGAGGGGAGTAATTTAAGGAACATTTATGTAAATGTGTTTTTATAATAAATACAGTTTTTAAACTATTTTTTAAAAAATTAAATATTCATCATAGTTTTCAATCACACTACCTACACTTTAACTTGATTTTCCTCTATAGAAGACTTAACATACTTGGGCATTTTTTTAGGAACTCTGTTCCCTATTACTATATTTTTCTACCCTTTGAAATTGAAAGGTTACCACTTAAAAACCACTCTTTAGATGAAATCAAGAATAACACTAAATAATAGAAGTCCAGGAACCAAAGAATAGATGAGAGAAGATGAAGGAACAGAGAGATATAAAAGGACTAGTTATCTCTGTATTCATTATATGATTTATGTTTAGTACCTTGGAGTGTGATTCTGACAGTGGATACATTGTTTGAAGATTATAATGGGCTAAAAATAGTTTCATAACAGGAAAACTAACTCAAGTTCACTTTTTCTTTATTGCTGTGACTGTTTTCGAAATTCCTTGAAATAAAGTGCAAGTATTGATCTGATTGTAAAATCAATGCTCTAAATTTCTCTTTTTATGAAGAAAAGTAAGTAATTTCATATATACTTTGAAAATATATTTTGTTTGACTTAGCTAGAAATGGGAAAGGTAATTTACAAAGAATATGAAGAAAAATTCACAGGTGGACGTCTAACTGTGTAAGTACATTTTTTGAACATAAATGTGATGTTCAAAACTATACATGAGCTATTTATAGATATCTGGTTTGATGGGAATCTGTACCCAAAGTCCATCATAAAATTCACTTTCTTAGAGGGAAATAGGAAAAAAATAGGAAGAAAACACTAATAAAAATACGTTTATCAAAATCTCTTAAAACTATGCCTTTAAGGAATTAAAATTGATAATTTATTTCTTGCTGACAATTTCTCAAGTTAACTATATAGACTTTGTAACATTTTATCAGACACACAGAAATGAAAGTTGTTAAAAAGACAGTTGTCAGGAACACAGAAAGTTGCCATCAAAATGTAGTAATGGTCCATCTTTTGGGGTGGGAGAACTTGTTATATCATGTGTGTGTCAAATAAAATGCTATTCTTAGCAGCCAATCATCACCCTTGCTTATGGGTTTGAAAATTTTGACTTTGTAAAGTACATGTAAACAGTCAATTTGAATGTTTCAAGTCAAGTAATATTCTCTATTCTCCACTTTAGCTTATAGAATAAAACTGCTATGCTGGAGTTCTTATATGTGATATACGATGCTACAATCTTTCTGATTCTTAAGACTTCAAAAATTCAATATATGCAATGGGAAATAGTTACTATTCATCCAACTTAAATTTACTATTCTGTTTCCTAGAGAAGTAGAAAACACTTACATAGTGCAGTATATAACTAATGAAACAGTATACATTTATCTTCCAAAATTGAATGTATTATTGGGTGTTTGCACTTGGTGTGTTTCTTGGTATTGTGTTATATGGTGTTGGAAAGTTGTTTATATTCTTTAAGTTTCATTTTCCCCCAATGCAAGCAAAAAGTAGAAAGAATGATATAAATATCTCAAGTTTGTTATTAAGTTTACATGAGCTAGAAAAAAATAAAGTGACTTAGCAGTAACTGGTATATAAACCTAAGTCTGTCTTTTAGCTGTTGCTCATTTTAGAAGAAAATTGTGGGTTGGTGAAATCAAAGGTACATATAGCATCAGTAATAACTCATACGCACACTCTGTTGAATCCTAAGCAGGGAAGAGGCTGGCAGAGGGTGTGATTGGGTAAAACAGTCCAAGAAGGCTTTAACTATAGGAGTGAACAAGTGGGGTGATGGCTCCACAGGTACTTGCTATTTTTTATATAGAAATATGATTCTACTGAAAACGTAAGTTAGTAGGCGATTGAGTTTTCTCAAATATCATACAATGTAGCTAGCCTTGGTCATTTCTGATATCTTTGTTTCCTAACTACATATCCCTTTTTCCTCATCTGTACCCTTGTGAGTGCAGCGATTGAAACTTGGAATGTTCTTCATATTGTTCCCAGTGTGTATTTACTCAGTGATCATCACACCAACCAATGATGTTCTTTGCTGATTGACATTGTGAGACTCCCCTCCTCCCCGCATTTATCTCTGTATCTGGGGGGTTATTGACTGTTCACATGTGGCTGCCCACAAAAGTTTGTATCACAAGGATATCATTGCAGCATATATTGGTAATATAGATAGAATGCCGAGATTTGTTGTCAGTTGGCCAATTGATGAGATGTTTCTGGGAATTTAATTTTGTGAATCACCACGTATTCTTGCAAGGTTGGAAGTCACATACTCTCGCAACTTTATTCACAAATTTTGAAAAGGTCTATTTTAAGTTTGCTACAGTGCTGGTCAAAAAAGAAAGGTTTTTGCAGAACCCAGTATAGTATTCAGTACTAGAAATGATTGACTTCAAGTTAATATTTTTAATGTCTTTTTTTCTTAAGCAGATCTTCAAATAAATATTTGACTAGTTGACAGTAGGTGTTCACATCTTAGTCCAAAACAAATTTTAATTTAACTTTCACATTGTTGAGTAGAAATATTACTACTCAATCAATACTAGACTTAATTGGTCTGAGGATTTAAATGCCATTTTGACATCAAGTATTTCAAACTGTGTATATTTCAGTACTTTAAATCAACTGCTGAGACCATACTCTGAGATATATTTAATCAGTTTGTGGTATACTTCTGTAAACAAATGATTTTTTGGGGCTCAATTCCTGATACTGGAAACTCAAAATTAACATAAGAACAGTGTTTTCTACTCTGACTTCTAAACTGCACCTAATAGTAACTTTTCTTTCATATCAGAGACTGAGTAACTGTATTGCTTTCTGACCTGCCTTTTAATCAGCATGATCATCAAATTTCAATCCATCATAAGCTTTACCATTTGTTAAATATCTTCCGTGCTTTAAGCATTCAGTCAGGGTTTTACGGGCATTCAAAATAAGCATCAAAATGTTGTTTTATGAGACAAATGATTCTCTATCCCTATTCTTTAAATAAAGAAATCTTTTCCAAGGAGGTGTAATAAGTATTACTTTCTCTGACTAGCTAAATGAAGTTCCTTACTCTCAACTCTTAGGCTGCCTCTCCAAAGATAAAGATGGGGCCTGTGTTTAGATGCATAAAGAGTAATTTAATAATGAATACATGAACAAGTTTGCACCAGCTAAATACATTCTCTTGAATAATTTGATTGAAACTGGTAAAGAAGACTTTTCTATTAGATTATAAAAGTGTAAATAAATGAATCCGATATGAACAGTAGCCATGTTGCCTGTTATGCATACAAGATAAGACGGAACTTTGATGGTAGAGATGAGAGATGACTATCAAAGAATTCCTAGTGACTTTGAGGGTTTGAATTCAGTCTTATCCAAGGCTTCTCAGCCATGGCACAACTGAGATTTTGGCTGAACATTTCATCATTGGGAGGACTGTGTTTTACCCGTTAGATGATAGTTATACTATCTTTCCAATATAGATGACAATGAAATTTCCCCCAGACATTGCAGAATGTTTTTTGGTAGTTTGAGGGGTGTCAAAATGACCTTCACTGATAACCATGTGTTATAGTCCAGTAGATCATCTATCATTGCATTTGCTAATTATCTGAGCTGTGGAATTTTCCCCATTTGCTGAAGCCAATGTGGATTGGTTTTTGTAAGTTAGAAAACATGATTGGCCCCAGGTTTCAATGATAGTGAGTTCTAAAGCACTGTGTGAAGGGGCATGAGGGTATGCCTTGTGAAAAACTTTCATATGTGAAGATGGTGAAGCTGGATGCCAGGAGCTTTAAGTAAACTTTCCATGTTTTGGGCCCATGAAACACAGTAACTGAGATGTGCTTCTAAAAACTATTCTGAGTTTAGGTATGTTTGAGAAATGATTTGTCAAGTGAGAATATGCTCTCCTTTTCACAGAATTTCTCAAGAGACCTAGTATGATAGTGTGTTTCAGTGATCTTTACCAGCTTCTCAAATTTCTTTAAGCCACTAATTTTAAACGTTCCAGTTAACATCTTTTGTGGCTGAACTTGTGCAGAACTCATTGTGGTAAATGTATTAATCTACAACATAAAAGGCAGTTGAGGTAGGAGATAAAAACTAAAGTGGTCCTTATTGTTCAAGGAAATGTACCCAGGGAGAAGGCCAACTATGTTGCAGTTTGTGGGTGCCTAGGTTGAACAGGTTTGTCTACATTGGGAAAGAAATGGGGGTTTATGATCTACTCTATTTTATCACAGAAAGACTGGACATGTTTTTGTTTTTTGTTTTTTGTTTTCCAGAGGCAACCAAAAACTTAATAACAATAATAACCTGGTCCCTCGTGATTTTGGGAAACCTAGGTGCTGTGGGGAGAACAGATTACAATTTGAACAAAGTTAAATGGCAGGGCAACCAGAAAATCTCCACTAAAATGACTCACAGCAGAAGTGGTTAGTGTTTTGACTACCTCAGTGGAACAGATGATGGACAAGTGATTTGAAGGGTATTAAGGTAAAAACTCACCTGCTGTTAATCTCCTGGTTGATGTTGCTATTATTAGCTACTTCGGCAGCTTGCTTTAATTCCAAAGATCTCATGATTTTTTTTTTTTCTTTAGCACCAGTGGGCCAAATTTGATGTGAAGATAATGCTCACAAATGTGACTTGCTTAGCAATTGGGCTTGCTAAAAGAGCAAGTGTCTTTAACAGATGTTTTCTAGGAGTGATTTCCACTGACTCCATTTTTATTTCTAAAACAGAAAATGTTAACATAGCCAATTCCAATATTCCAATGCATGCGAGCCATGTCTGCGCTTAGCCTCCGAGTATGATTTTCTTAGTGGATTTGCAAATGGAAAGCATCAGGCTGCTCCTTTGTCTCTTCCATGTATTAAAATTGTTGGGCTTGTAATGGGCATCTTTGGATCAGATACCTTCTGGCTCTCCTTGTCTTTGTTGCCTGCATGCCGGAAGATAAGGATTTGGCCGACTGGCCAGGGATCACATCGGGGAACTCAGAGGGTCTTGCTGATGCCTGGCAGCATCTGAATGCTTGGTATCATTGTGCAAGTTATCACCAATCAGCAGGCAGCTGCTTATATGCTTTCCAGCCAGCAAGGCAAACATTTGCACTCATGGCTTCCTCCTTGAATATGCTGGACCCAGGGTCTTTTAGGCAGAGAACTGCACACACAATCCCTGCCTGCTGCTCTGGACCACTTGAATAGCAGGACCAAGCCAGTGTTCCAGTGCTCACCTGGCAGCTTTGTTGGAGTTTGGAGAGAGATGTGCAGATTAGAGTCTGTTTGCTCAACACAAAGGACTTTCTACGAAAGAACCATGAGGAAGTAGGGGAGAGAGCAGAGAAACTGAGGGTAAACTTAACAAAACATTTCTTAATAAAATAGACCAGATGATGTAGACACAGGAGTGTGCAAGATTAATCTAAAGCCAGATGCAAGAAAAAAAAAAAAGATCAATAAGGAGTCATTTAGATTCCATGAAATAACAGGAAGGTTGGTCAGTGGTGTTAAAAGGAAAGGAAGAAAAAACACCGACTTTATACAAGCAAATAAACACCTATTAAATACATTCCATGTGCTAAGCTACCTGAGAAATACAAGCTGGGAACTCAGGGATCCAGAGGCCAGGAGAATTGTAGTCATCGCTTCCAGCAAAAGCTAAACTTCAATGCACAGAGGCCGTAAGTGGGAGGGCAGGAACCAGTGTCTTCTAAGCCATCTTTTGTGTGTATATTTCTTTAGGCCTCTCAGCAGATGAAGGTATGCAACACTCGAAATTTAAAAAGGAGGAATCACAGCAAGTCCAAATAAACAGAAAATGTCCATGGGATCGAGTGTGGGCAACAACAGTTCCCAGGAACTGTGAAAGACCTCATTGCATCAGGGTCACACAGTGTATCTGTTAAACTGCAGAGCCTGAGATGAGCCTTAGCAGAGAGCTCAGAAATCCACATTTTAAACAAATGCCTCAGGTATTTTAAATGCCGTTAGCCCAAAGTCCTTATGCTAGCATTCCTTGAAAGGTGAAAGGAAATAAAAGAAACATGGGATAACATTTTCCTGAAGGTTGTTAATCTGAAACTGCTGTGGTATTTCTATGACTCCTTGGAGTTGCATCAAGATACTTGAATTTATTTAGGATCATTACTTTTGGAGGGAGAGAAAGTTTCTGTGTTTTTAGGTTCTTCAAAGAATTTGCCCACATCTTCATCCTCATAGTTAATGATTTTTCAAGATATTTCTACCTCGATGAATAAAACCACAGTTTGATGCTTCCATTTCTAATCCAAACTTGAGAAGCTCACATCTTCCTCATGACCAAGAGTACGGTGAATCTTTCTAATAGCTGGGTTTCCCATCCCTATGTATTGCCTACACTGTAGGGAGCATCACATTCCACCATGATTTTTTTTCCTTTTCTGCACATGGAAATAAGAGGTACCTGAAAGCCAGGACAGTGCCACTGAATTGCTTTACATAATTTACCTGGCTATCACATGTCAGTGTAAAGAGTTAAATTCATAATTTCAAAAAATTGAATGAAAGAACATGTGTGCATACGATGAATACTTAGAATAAAAAGACATAGAAAATTAAGGGAGTTCATTCAAGTTTCTTCTTGTCACCTGAAGTTGTAATTCAAGAACAGTTTGGTTTTGAAGGCAATCCAAGATAAAGAGGTTTCAATCACCAGCTTAGGTCTTCAGGTTCGTGGATACACAACCAGAATGTTGGCACTGCCAACACAGAGGGTGGTTGGTCCAGGTTTAGAGGTGTCACAGGGTGATGATCTCAAAGACGATACAGTCGTCCATTATAGAAAAAACTCAACATAGGGAGTGCTTGTTTGTGCAGTGCTATCACTAATTCCATTTTGCAATGGGAGAAACCCCTAGAGTCTAGAGCCCCCAGCCTCAATCGTATAGACAGGGACCTCCTGGTTTGAAGAATGGCTGCCTGCACTGGGTCTCATGCCTTCCCCTGGTCTGCAAGGTGTGCCTCCTCTGCTCCAAGCCCTGCTGAGTTTTCCCACAGAACACATTTATTTTCAGCTGTGGAAGAAATTTACTTTTCTTCAAGCAGAGAACTGTTTCTGGCTGGGGGCTTTTAGTGGATGAGCAAGAACTATAAATAACTCCTCATCCCCTTCTGCCTGTAATCTTGGATTTTCAATCACTCAGCTTCGGCATTCGAAGTCTTCAGCTTGGCAGGAGCAGGGACTTCAGACCATGTTTACAGTCACCAAATAATGAGGCTGTTTGTGAGCCTGACAAGAACAGACTTTATCGGTACTGCTTCTATTGTGTGCCTTAGATTGCATTCAGATTTGCATCCAGAGAGGAAAAACGGAAACCATCTTGGAAGTGTTGGAGGCCCGTGTGAGAATACAGCCATGATTCTTACTGCTGGGAGACAAATGGCTATAATTGTTGCTCTGTGTGTCTCCAATATTTCTACTGGCAGCCTGAGGTAGTAGGATTCTGGGGAGAGCATTACTCTAGGGTGGCAGAGACAGCTGAATGGGCCATCTCAGAAAAGCCAGTGGTCGCTGACACAGTTGAAGATGCTCCTCGCTACAAGACATGTGTGGCTCATAAGGAGAAGAACAAATAGCAATGGAATCAGAGAACTTCAGTGCTTATTTATGTTTTGTATCTATGCATCTATATCTATATGTTTATTTTTTACTTACTTTTTTATTTTCAGGAGGGATGGCTAAAATACTTTGAATTGTTCCTCTATTGGTTCTTCTGCTTGCTCTTTGGGTGGTTCTATTGTTTACTGTGGTGGTGGTCATTGCTGTTATTTCTGAACAGATGGCACAGGAGACATTTCTTCAGGGTTAAGGAGCTGAAGCACTCATCTATATGGGGTTAGTTTATTAATTAATTTATATGTTTATTTTAAAATTCATTGCCCATTTATTGGGTATCTGTTCTGCTGTGGAGACTCCTTTAAACTGTTAATATAGGCAGAAATGAGATGAGCATGGCCTTGTCTTCAAAGACACCACATTCTAATAGAAGAGGTAGAGAGCAAGCATGTCACAGGCATTGCTACAATAAAAACAAACCAGGCTACATGGTGGATTTGGTGGAGTCCCTTAGATTAAGTAATCAGTTAAGATTTGTCTCAGAAAATCTAAAATATGTAAGGTAAGGAACAGCTCTGTGATGAATTCAAGGCAAGATTTACTCAAAGGAAATCCTAGTCAACTCAAAGTTAGTAGAATGGTTGTGAATTTAAAGCACTCAAGGATGCTAGATGCCCAGTGCTGTTGGAGAGAATGGTCTCAAGAGTAAGTGATAAGAGGTAAGGTTGAGAGCCGAATCACACAGAGGGAGCTATGGGTCCTGACAAGGGGACTTGTGTTGTGCAGCAAGTATAATGAAAATTTGTTGGTGGCCAGGCATAGAAGTGCATGCCTATAATCTCAGGTGCATGGGAAGTTGAGGCAGGTGGGATGCAATTTGGAGGCCAGACTAGGAAATTTAGTAAGACTTTATCTAAAAATTAAAAGGGAAGGGATGTAACTCACTGGTGGAGTGCTGGTCTAGCATGTGATTAGGCCTGGATTAAATTTCCAGTATGGGAAAAAATAGACAGTTTAAAGTAAGACTCTTCCAAATTTAAATTAGCCTATGATTATTCTTATAGCTTTGTAAAAAAGGGACTTCAGTAGTGTAGAGCAAGAAAGAGGATGGATCACAAGGGCACAAATTTTATTTTCCATACTAGAATCGACTGTGGCTTGAACTGTAACAGTTTGGTGTAGATAGAAATAGGTATATTCAGAATAGATTTAAGAGTATATCCAGTGTTCTTGCTGGTAGATTTCATGTTGAGAGTGAAAGAAAAGCATCAAATATAAGCTTAGGACTCTGAATTCTCAGATTTGATATTTTAATGTTTTGCAAATGTGCTTTTTGCCTAGATCAATATTTCTCGGATATTTTTCGAAGTGTCTTTGAGGATGATTTTGCTGACCAAAATTATTTCGCACATTGACAGCTTTTTGCTGCCAAAGAAAGGGACGGCATAAGCAAATGGATGACTTGTGCATGTGTAGTTAGTGGAAATTGTATAAACAAAAAAGATGGATGATAAAATGAATTCTACATCATCACGATGCTGACACTCCTTCTGCGTATGTCCTTTGAGAACCACGAACTAGTGACACCAAGTCCCTCTCCACCTCTAATAGTTGATGATTTCATGAATATTTTTAAAAGGCCCATAAGGAGAGTCATGCAGGGCAAGATTGTATGCAAATTAATTAGGGTGTGCTTAGCCATATTTGGGATATCCAAAATAACAGTGGCTTAGACAAAAGCTATTCCTCCCCACATGAAATTATGGAAAAGAAAGTCTCCAAAAGATGACATGATTCTTCTTGTCATGGACCAGGTTTGCTCATAATCTCAGTGCATCATGCCTAAGGTTTTACCTTTGTGGGTATTGTACAAAGTAACACACGACAAAGTTCATATTCCAGGAAGTAGGACGAGAATACATTTTCCCTTTGAAGCCCTGATCAGTGAATTACACACATTCCTTTGGCTCATATCCTGATGATTAAGGCTCAGCCATGTGGTTATATCTAAATGAAAGTGAAATTATAGATTATATTAGTCAGATTGCTGTGACTAAAACAAAAGTGTGATATAACTAACTTATAAAAAGAAAGTTTTCTTTTGGCACCCAATGTTTGAGGTTTCGCTCTAGGATTAAGTGGTTTGGGACTTTGGCAAAGCAAAATATGGTGATCATGCATGGTGAAGTGAAACCACTCATCACCAAGAAGCAAAAGAGAGGAAGAGAAAGGGGCAGCATCCCATGCTCCTTTTTGAGGGCTTTCATCCAATAATTTAAATTCTTCCTAAAGTTCCACCCCCCCTCCCCACAATAGCACCACCCAACTAAGACTAAGCCTTGAACGCATTGTCCTATGATGGTCCTATGAGTGACATTCAAAGTCCAAACCTTGGTAGGAATATTATATTTAACTTTTTATCCTGATTCAAGCATTTACTTGATAGAGAGAAGCAGAGAGACTTTAGGTGGAGTCAAATGAATAATCACAGAGTTTAAATAGGAATAAATAAATATTTGGACATTAGCTATTAAAGAAGTGTTCCTTTTCTGGGGACAGAATTGAGGCCTTTTAATGTCTTTTGTTCCCATAGGTACACTCTCCTTCTAACCATTAGGATGTAAATGCATTTGAACAGGGCTGTCATCTATATCCCTATCTCTTTAAGGAGTGTGTATGCACACTACATACTAAAGAAATTTTTGATAAAAAGATTGATGAGTGAATATAATTAAATATTATTTTCATTATTTAGTCAAGAAAAGTATAGAATATGAATGGAAACTGAAGGGTGTTTTTTAGAATATAATCTTTATTTATGGGACACTGCAAAATATGAAATTCCACATAGAAATAAAAAACCACTTCAGAGGATAAGCTTCATACAGCATGTACAGTTTGGAACTGCTCAAGTAGGGTTTCATGGTAAAAAGTGCCACATTTTTTAAAAAAGGAGCTCTTAGTAGAGAAATAGACAAACTTATACAGAACATAGTATCCAATAAAAGTTGATGCCTCCCTCAGCTGTATGCCTAGAAGTTAAAAGTACCAGTGGCCCCATTCTGAACTTGGAAAGTATGTCCTTCAGAAATTGTTCCTGGCCCAACATTTTGATCTTCTTCCTCTTCTACTGAGATATACTTCTCAATCAAATTTAATGAAGCCTTGTACACAGACTCATTTTCATGGTTCTGTAGAGCATCAGTCTTGTTCAAGCTTCCCATATTCTCCGATCATTGGATTTAGCTTCTCAGTTTCACCAAGTTTCTCTGCAGCCTGAAGGATATTTGACATGGCATCCAGTATAACAAGAATAATTTTCTTATCTTTCACAGTTAAGAGGTTCATCGTTGGTTCTGTTATATCATGATGAACAAGGTATACAATTTGTTCAACTCTCCCACCACTTGGATAGTTGGCCATGGCCCACACAGCTTGCTGTTGTGTCTTAAAGTCTGCCTTAGAGAAAACACTGATAAGGAATGGGACTAATCTATGATTTACAACTTGCTGTACCTGGTCCTGCTGGGTGGCTGTAATATTTGACATTGTACATGTAGCTGCCTCATGAATATTAGTTTTGAGGTGAATGAGCAGGCTGAGAAAGACAATAAGTGCTCCTGCATCTATCACAATCTGAGTCTGTTCATCTGTTCCAGTGACAATATTCCCTGTGGTTCTTACTGGGGGAGTCATAACAGACAATTCATTTGATCCTAGAAGCTTCACCAGATGAGGCACAACTCCCATTTTCACAACCATTTCGAGCTTTCATTTGACCATTGGTAAGATAAGAAATAGCCCAGAAGGTATCTGCTAATACTTCAAGATCATTGTAATGCAGGAGATCAACCCAAGTAGGAAGAATTTGCTCAACAGCACCTAATGGGATTGCAGGAGTCTTGCTGCCATGAAGGTTTAAAAGGGTCCTGGTAAGATTATGTAAGTAACCACCTGCTAAGGATGACATATCAGGAACTGCAAGAAGAGCCAAGAGTGGGTCAATTGCACTATATTTGATAACCAAGGCTCATAAAACTGAACCATCATCTGCAGCGTTTCCTAGAGCCCAGACAGTTTGTTCACTGATGTGAGCATGGGGAACTGCCAAGAGAGAAATGAGTGCTGGAACAGCACCTCCATCCACCACAGCCTTGGTCTATTCTGATAACCCTGGAGCAATGTTAGTGAGCACCCAAGTAGACTCACACTGAATGGGACTACAGTCAGTTCTGCCCAAGAAAGACACAAATTTTGGAATCAAAACAGCCTGGATTATGTAGTCTGCGGGGGTTGTTTTTCCAAAGAAAGCAGTTTTCTAGTAGCTTGACTATTTTGGATTTGGCTTTCAAGATTTTTGTTGTTTATGCCTTTGACAGTGTCATCAACAGTCCTATTCACAGTGCCCTGGTTGTTGCGGTTTCCCTGCAGTGGTGAAGGAGCATCATCAGGAAATGAGTTTACATTGCTCCTTTTCAGTATCTGGATATCTTTCTTAGCTTTCCTCAGTTCCGCATTAACTTCTATTTGTTGCTGCCTCAGTTCGGTACTGTCTTTTCCCTTGTTCTTGAATCTGTTCAGCTGGGTAACTGGTGAATCAGCCTTCTTATTGGTGGACACGGTTATGAGACCAAGAAAGCGGCTGTGAACCGGGTGCTTGCAAAGTGTCCAATATGGCAGAGCCCAGAAATGGTGTGAAAAGGTGTATTTATTCATGTGTTAGATTTTTTTTATTTCTCCTCCTCCCTTTCTCTTCACTCCTCCTATTTCTTCTCCTTCTCCTTCTCTTCATTGTCCTCCTCCTCCTTCTTCTTTCTGCTCTTCTTCTTCTTTTCCCTCATAGAAATCTAGTTCAATTTTCCCCTTACCCACCTGGTTAAATAAGATTTGGTGAAAGAACTAAGCATACTTCTTTGTGTAAATACGTCTTCTTCCCTAAGGAGAGTAGAAAGCCGTGTTATATTGCTGCTGTTATCCTAGACGACAAGGGATCTAACTGGGAGGAATATCAGAAAGTCAACTCTTGTCTCAGAAGCTAAAAGGTAAAAGTGATGGTGGAAAGCAGGAAAGAAAAATATTCTATACAGTTGCACTGGGAAGATGAGTGGGAGCAAGCATCCTCAGCCCTGTTTTGGGGGTACTGACATGAGCTCCCAGATTATATAAGGAACAGGGGCTGAAAATATGTTTCCTCATGTAGTTTTTGTCAAATGGGGGTCTGTTTGATCATTATCTCAGAATTGCCACAGGGAGCCTAGTTAGTTGATAAAAATGTGACTGTTGCTTGTGGAGGGGTAATTTCAATTCATCATAAGATGTTCATTGATCAGATATGTTATTGTTGGAATTCAAAGTAACTAAAGGAAAGAATGACCAAGAGAGAAGGACAGGTAAGCACAGCAAGGTGGCATTAATTCCTGCAGTTTTCTGGTAACGGTTGAAGACTTGGAGATGTCACTCGGTAGAAATTATTCATTGGACATTTGTAGATTCAAGTGAATAATTAGTGCTTTCAGTAAAAGCAGTCCATAAATTTTAGTTACAATGTTATGCAGTGGTTCCTTAAGAGTCATAATTGAATATTCAAGACATCAATATACTATACAAAGCAAATTTGAGCAGCTAAAGGGCTTTCATGGCCTCACAGGCTGAGACAGGAATAAGGAATCCTCTTCTTCATCGGCTGGAAATACCTCTTTCTGAAAGATATCTTAGAAGATATTCCTTCTTTTTTGGTTCCAAGGAACCTTTCCATTCCACATCCTCCCTTTTTTTTTCCCACCTCAAAGTTAAAGTGTTGCTCAGAAGATTGTCCTGGGTGAGCATTGGTAGTGACAAATGGGCTTCAGAGTCTTCTAACTCAGGTGTCACACACTGTAGAAGACAAGAGCACTCTGGGAGAATAGGCAACTGATGGCAAAGAAAACTCAGATACCAGTTTTCAGGCTATGTATGGAGCCTGAAGGACAGTCTTAAGGACCTGGTACCATAATGCCAATCATCCGCAGGAATCAGCCAAGCCTAAAGATCCACCAGTTGTCATCAGCATGTGACTTGCCATCCTTCCAAGTTGATGTTGCAGTTGGCACAAGAAATAGCTAAGTGTCTTAGAAATGTGTGTTTTGAATTCTTAGTAGTTTCCAATATCAGGCTGGTGGAAATGACCTGTCTTAGAACAGCCTGAAATCTTAGTGCAAATCCTTGGACTCAAAGTTATCATGCTCTTTTGATTAGTTCTGGACTTTGTATCACACTTTACTACACTATGACCACTATGTGATGTCACCTCTACATAATAACTTAGTGGTTTTTAAGATTTTCTCTGAATGTCATGAGATTTTACAGAGGGTTCCCCACATATCAGTCACTTGTGTTTTCATCCTAGGTGACAATGCACAGTTTAAGATAGGCTATGAACTACCATATCTCTCTAAATCCTTTCTGCTATTCTTTGAATATTTGCTTTTGTCTTCTCCATGCTAGACATTTTGCTAGATACCGGGATTACCGAGAACATACCCTTGCTTTCAAAGACTGTGTGGTTCACTGTACAGAAAGAGATACAGAAATACACATTAATAATCAAGGTATTAGAAAGAAACCAGAATTCCACTAGACTCGAAGACATTCTTTAAGACCTGTGTCTGAAGAGCTTTTCTGACAACTGACAATACAAATAGAACAGAGATGAGGGAAGGAAAAAAGTAACTTTTATTAGCCAAGAATCTTTGTGTTAGAATTCAGTCACATTAAGAAAACAAATTTGTGCTCTGAAAAGCTCTCAGCTTATTTTTTCTAACCCTGATACGAGTCCAGGCCAAGCACCACATCCTTCCTGCATGTGTGCCAAAGGGCTTCAGTCAGACCAAACATCATCAAGAGCCTCTGTCTCTGCTCAGTCTAAATGACAGACCCTCCAGGAGCTGCTCTCTCCTCCTTTTCTGATGGTTTTCTACTGAGCCATTTCACCAAAATTCACATTAGATTCTAAAGGAGGAATGCCAAAATCCTCATGCTTTGAATGACAAAGAATTCTGCTTGCTTTTCTGTTCCCATTCTCAGAATAGCCAACAGATGGATGACCTAGGTAAGAGGAAAAAAAAAAAGTGGTTCATTATCAAAAAAGTAGTATCTAGTACTGGTTGCTGAGTCCTAGCACAACACTGAAACTTTTAGGTTTTGGGGACATTCAGGTTCTTCTCACTATTTTGGGGGGGGCTAATTATTATCTGATGATTCTCTGTGTACAAATGCAAGAAGTACAAATTGCAGCTATCTGGAAAAATTGCTCCCTTACCTAAACCTGCTTTCCCATTCTCCAGGGCTATCGGGAATGGTAGCACACTGTGTTTTCCCTTTTTCTTCCCTTTCAGACAAGGCACAAGCTCCTTGCTTGTGTAGTTCTTTATCATTATTATTGCAATCGAAAGTAATGATAAGGTGGTGCTGTAGAGTGCCTCTCTTAACAGCTTGAAACACTTCCCTTTCAAATTAGCTCAATTATTCTCCCAAGTTAGTATTATTATTTTTTATTGAAAAGCTATCTTAATGTTGGGGTGGGTAGTAGTGATGACGGAGCTGATGGAAGGTGTATAAATAGATTCCTTGAAATTGTGAAATTATATTATTTACAATAAAATCTATTCTTCCCTCTGCCTTGCCACACCACAGCCAATTTTCTATTTCAATCAGATTCTATTCTCTCTCTCTCTCTTTCTTTCTTTCTTTTTCTTTTTTTTTTGCACATCACATTTCAAGAACTGTTAACATGAAATGTGAGTATGGAAATAAATATCCTTATCTTAGTCCAATTGTACCTATTTTCTTGCCACTTCCAGGTAAGTGGGGATTATCTTCTTTATACTTAATAGTTTCAATTTCAAATGATTTTCTGTGATAATGCTTTTTCTGGGTTCACTTTGTATCTACAATGATTATTTGTACTTATCCATTCAGCCTTAGAGAATCCAATAGAGATTGTATTAAGAATATCTTTAATTTTAACCTGGTCTTCATTGGTAAGAGTTTTTCTTAAATTTCCTGGCCACCATGACTTTATTACTCTATAATTTGACCTTAGTCAATCTCAATCGTTCATATATATATATACACACATATATATGAATGATTGATATTATATTATGCAATTATATTATGATTGAAATCATAGTATAATTGCATAGCATAATTTCATATATATATATCATATATTATATGTATATATATGCCAGAGAGAATATTGTTTTCTCATTAAATTAGTCTACACACTTACCTCTAGTATTCTTCCTTAGTTCTCATGTTTCTGTACAAATTTTTACCTTCTAAATCATACTAAAATATTTTCTGCCCCCTGCATCTAACTTGTTTATTTCACCTGTTTGTTTGTTTGTTTGGTCTTTTTAAGACAGAGTTTCACTATGCAGTTCAGGCTGACCTTGAACTCACTTTGTAGCCCAGGCTGACCTCCAACTCACAGCAATTCTCCTGCCTCAGCCTCCTGAGTGCTGCAATTACAGGCGTGAGCCACATGCCCAGCTTATTCCATCTTGAGATGAACTAAATTTTTCCCTTTTTCTTTAATTCCTCCTGGACATTCACTTTCATGAACCTCTGTGTCACTTTGCTATGTACTAAACTCTACCTAGAATGACCTTCACTTATAGCTATAGCTGTGTACCTAATCGTGCTAGACCAAATGTACTTCAGGACAGAAAAATGGTCTTTTGGCAACAGGAATTGTGTAGCGACGATCAGTGGGTACTTGTTGAGTGCATTAATATCTAACACATATGTCTTGATAAATACGTGCTGAACGTGGAATTAGAGGATGAATGGTTTAATGCAGAAAGGTCCCATGATTAAATGTTGCCCAGAAATGTATTGGTTGGGTAAGGAAAGAGAATAGTATTTTAGAAAACAATTAGGGTTTGGATATGAAATAGCTCCCAAGGGCTTAAGTGTTGATGGCTTAATCTCTGACACAGCGGGATTCAGAGGTCTGGATTTTGAGGAAATGACTAAATCATTAGGTCTGATATTATCGATGAATTAACCATCATAACTGAATGGACTACGGGGAAGTGGTAAAAGCTGCAGAAAGTGTTTTGTCACAATGGAGAAAAGCTGATTAACACAGAGGGGTAACTGAGTCTGGTCACTCCAGTTCCTGTTGCCGTATTTCACCTTCTCACTGTGGATAGCGTCTTCCTTGTTGCTACGAGGTGGTTTTATTCCACTCCAAATTTAGGGTCAAAATTAGCCCTACTTTCAAGACTAGGCTGAGTCACCTGGTCGACCTCTGAGAGTTTCTGCGTCATCTCATTCAACCTTTATGAGAGTTTCTGTAACAAGGAGAGCAATGCTTTGTCTTTGAAAACATGGTTTACTCTTTTTAACTCAGTTCTTTCCTAACTTCCTAAGGGTACATCCTACTAACATTGGTTAATGTTCAAACTCCAAACCTAGGAGAAAAAAATCACATAATAAACTGCTTGTCTCACATTTCACTGCCCCTCGAAGGACCTTACATCTCCTCCCTAAGAGCCTGCGAGTGGAACCTGCTCCTGGTGAGCAGGAGAACCATCACCTTCTATGAAAACCAGGTATCAAGACTTTTTGTTCATCAGCAATATCTAGATTGTCCAGGGACCAAGAGATGGAAGAAAGGCGAGGAAGGGAAAGAAGGGATGAAAGAAAGATTAACATGTGTCATGCATATAAATCAATGTACCGTGAGGGATGTAATCATTATGTACTGAAAACATGCATCAATAACAGAATAAAAACATAAAAGAAAGAAATAGCCAGATCAGAATGTAACAATACAGCATCCAGTGAAGAATTACTCTCCGATTACTTGTGTGTTAAATGTTAATTGTATAAAGGAATAGACACAGGATCAAGATTTCACATACTCTCCTCAAGCCCTCTTACCATTTACTTTCAATTTGGAACGGGTCTTTTATGCCAAGAAACTTTACTTCCTATTATTGCCCATGACTTACCAATATAATTAATATAATTTGTATTCTCTCTTTGCCAGGCACTTTAGTGTTAAAATTGTATCCATTATTCTTTCCTCTTATTTCTGATAAATAGCACTTATGATATATCCTCTCAAAGAGAAGGAAAACTTGCCCTCACATAAACAATGTAAAGGTTCAGGAATAAAAACAATGGATACTTTGGTGCACAACTTCAGTATTTTTCCTAGGTCACTGGTAAACCCCATTGCCTTTAATTTTATCCCTGATGTTATAGTTTCATTTATTCAGGGTGTCCAAGAGCACTGTCCTTGGAGGGTCATGGTGTGCAAAAACTCACAACCAGCAGAGGAGGGATAATTCAGCTGATAAATCCAGTTCAGAAGCTACTGTATGGCTCTCCCAAATGGTGCCATGTGTCACCAAGTAATTGTAGATGACAGGCACCTGGTTCTGAACTAAGAGAGAAAGATAAGAGAAGGGAAGAGAAGAGAAGAAAGAAGAGAAACAAGTTATAGAAGATAGAACATATGCAGAAGAAAGAAAAAAGTCTGAAGAAAGAGTAATTATCTGGTACGTGGCTACCATCGGTGACTCATCATGGAAAGTACTTAGTCTAGAAGAAAGGCTACTTACTGGCTTCAGCAAGATGCAAGTCTGTATTCCTCACACTTTCTCCCTGTGATAATTAGCTGATGATGTCATTTGGAGAAGGAAGGGCCCAACTAAATTAGATCAGTACAGTTCTGGGTGTGGCTCTAGGGATTTACTGAAGACAGAAGACCCACCCTGGGTGTGAGTGGCACCAATCAACAGACTTGTAGCCTGAAGGAAATAAAAGGGAAAGGAAGGAAGGCTGGCTCTGTTTCTTTGGAGGAGCTCCAGTCCTCCCCTTCACCTTGGATGTCATCTCCTGGCTTCCAGCACAGACCTTTCGGCCTCCTGATATGAAGACGCACAGGACACTTCAGTGAGCTCCCGACCTTCACTCTGTAACTGGATTCTTCAGATCTCCAGGGCAGGCAACGCTTGCACTTTCCCACACTTGACTCTGTGGGTAGCCATTGTAAGCTTGTCTTGTAAATCTTTATGTATTTATACACATTGCATTAAATCTGTTTCTCTAGTGAGCACTGACTGATATATTCCCCTTTCCAGAACTATTATTATCATCTCTAGCATATGGGCCTCTTCGAAAAATGTTCCTTCAATAAAAGGCTATTCTTGTTGCTAATGAATAAATAACAAAAATAAATTAAAAAGGAAGAAAATATCACATCTATTTGTGTTCATACACTATACAAGGATATATTGTCTGTAGAAATTTATCTTAAAGATTATTTGACTAAGGGTTTCCAAATTGATTTATTGAAAGGAGAACCTATCTTTTCCTAAATTAATGTATTTTCTTCATTTTACAGGAAATTGCTTAACATTCTTGTGTCAATCTTTTAAACTTCAATGCATCTAAATGTGAAAAAAAGTAGATGTTTATGTGGGGACTTCAAAAGCAATAAAATGAATGCAAATTACTGTTTTAAAAAATGAATAGACGTTTTCAAGCCATTGTCAAATCTAACCATGGGAAAAAAAGATGCTTCTTTTATATAACAATATATTTTATACATTTTAAGCCATAAAATACTAGATCACACTTATTTTCATGGCAAAATAAGATACCACACCTAGTTATCACTCCTGGCACCCTAGGTAACAGTAGGCTGTGAGACAGACACATTAAAATGTATTGCCGTCCTGCAGTGTCTGTTTATATGTGCACTTTTGCACACATCCTACTCCTGCTTGTGTGTTCTCCTCTTCCCCAACCAACAACTCTGAATTATTTTTCAGTGTGTATCTCTGATACAGGAGAGAAGCATCATACTTCTTCTACCTGACCATTCATTTGGTCAGGGTTATTTTTTCCCTTTGCTCCATCATCTCCTTTACTTAGTTGAGTATTGATCAAACTTGGCTAATCTATATGTTCCTTAAAAAAAGGAAAAAATAAAAAATCTCTTAGATACCCATACTTTACAGACATAATTTTGTTTTCCAATACATGAAAACAAGAAGACTTTGCATATTTACAGCCTGAATGCAACTTCCTAATCAAATAAATTTACAAAACACATAAAATATAAAATCAATCTGAGTAAGAACATTAACACAACAACCTAAATTTGTGCTGCTTTGATAAAAAAGCACTCCTCTAAATCTCAGTGACTTACAACAACTTATTTATTTCTCTTACAGGTATTCATGCGTTTACTGTGGGTCAGCAGGTGGTGAGTAGTTTTGGATTTTAAATCTACTCTGTTCATGTTTTATTACAGGATTGGTAGTTACAATGATCAGGGAGGAAAAGAAGAGTGAGCTGAAATATGCAAAGAAAAAGCCTCCGTACCTAATATGCTGTCATGTATGCCCATGAGACTGGTTCAAGGAAAGCCAGGCAGAGAAGTGTTTTCTTCCTACAGGGAAATCATGGCCAAGGTAAGGAGATAAGGAAAACTGGTTTATGAAAATAAGGTTATTGCTTTCCATGACAGTTAATATTGTTTTGCTGAAAGTATACCTCTATTTCAAAATATAATATAGCACACACGCTGCTATATCTCAGATACCATTGTGTTTCTGATGGCTGTATCCTATGATTGACAGGAAGGAATGAGTTCTTCCAAAATAATGGAGAATCTTTATTTCTACAATGCACCATGACATCATTCATTCCTCATTAATGCAGTGTATCAATACATAGATGCTCCCTTCTAGCATTTCTCATTAGGTTTTGATAGCTAAGGTGACAGTAATGTGCCAACATATTTGTAAGTTTCCTTTATAAATTAACACAAGATGCTACCACTAAAATTTCTTGACATTAGTTCATTATAATTTGATACACATATACACTATATATTTGTTATAGATTATATAAAACCCCAACATGTTATTTCATATAGTATTTATTAATGAGTTTAAAAATATGTTACCCCAAAGTGTTGTTTTGACATATTAACTATTTTAAGATAAAGAAATTTTAAGGATAGGAGGTGCAACACAACTCCGCCTTCATCCTTTTTTCTCAAAAGGAAGCGATGAAGCTCCCGTGTGAAAGATGTCCTCCTCCACTGCTGGTGAACCTTCTAGAACCTGCTGTGACATGAGTGCCGTAGGCTTGCCCCCTCTGTAAATGGAAGTAACATACTTCTCACCAAAGATAAGAACTTGAGGCAAGAGAAATCTGTACACCAAGCCACGTGATTGAATCTTATGTTCTTGGTCACTCTCTACTGAGCTAATTATCCTACTTCAAGCCCCTTTGTTTTATCACATTTTCAATATGCGACTAAATCTTAGTACAGTTCAGTAGGAAAGTGTCTGATTCTAGTAGCATTTTTGAGTCTTCCTATTTTTATGAAGGAATCACATCATCTAAAAGTTGCAGAAGTAAATGTGCATGTTTTCCATTTGTTGATCGCTCATGCTTAGGCTCATCAAAAACAAGCATACAAACAACAACAAAGATGTTAACCAACCATGGTGGCACCCGCTTGCAGTTCCTGCACTAGAGGAGGCGAAAACAGAAGAATCTTAAGTTCCAGCCAAGCCTCAGCAACTTAAAAAGGGGGATGGTGTCAGGGATGCAGCTTAGGGCAAAGGTCATGGGTTTAATCCCAGAAAGGGAGGGGGAAATCCTAAAAGGAAAGAGATAAAATTTTCTCTCTCCCTGTCTCAAAGATGTACATTTTCTACTTATAAAATCTTTAATTTTTTGTGATGTTAGGATGCTGACCTGCACTGTGTTAAGTACTTGTAGGAATGTGAGACGTGACGGCACAGATATTGCTTAAATCACCTCACGATCTTGAAAGATGCTAGACACTGGTGTAGTTGAAACCATGAAGTCAAGTATTACATGAAGTTGTGGAATTTGCTAAATGTATATGTTATTTACTTTATACTTCAAGTTTGCTACCTTACTTTTGTCTTCTGGGAGATTATCTCATTTGGAAAATTTTACCATTTGGAAAAATAAGAATAACTGAAACATGAAATAGGTTTTTCTTATGAAATTAAGAGTGAGTAACAGGAGAAGTACAACTTCTATTAATTTGTGAGTCACAGATATGATTAAAAAGTAAGTGATGGAAAACTATGAAAGATAGTTTCTAATAATTTTCTAACAGTGGAAAAATAGATCAGTACCTGTAACAAATCTTTTATTATAAACATTAAGGAATATGAATACTAATTTCATTAATATAAAATGACTTCTCTCTATTTTGATATATAATATTTAACAAAGAATTAACATATTCCCTATCAAAAACACCAGTATATTATCAGCATTACCAGGAAAACCAAACATCAACTCAAAACATTTCATTCATAAATGTAATACATAAAATCATAAATTGGAGTATTCTGGGCATTGTAGTTTTGTTTATTTTTGCAATAGATGAGCAAAAGATAGTTCAAGGCTTCAAGAAATATTTATATTTTTACAGTAAGAAGGCCAGACAACGGGAGCAAGAAATGACTTGGTCATGTAACACATGAAAACAATCACTGGGTGTGTAAGTAAGGTAAGGACAACAACTTCAGTTTCAGTGACTTACAGTCAAAATGTATTTCTCCCTTATGTATGCCCAGTCTCAGTGCTCTTGGTCAGATGTACAAAAAGAAGCACTTTCATATTCTGTCACTCAAAATTCAAGGCTCTCTATATCTGTAACTGTGATCTCTAGGTCTACAGTCCTCTGCAGTCACATGACAAAAGGAACACAAGACAAGGGCAGAGGACTTTAAAGAACAATCACAGAAATGGTACACATCAAGTGTGAGAACGTTCTATCAGCAGAGCATCCTGGTAAGGTGATCTGTCTGTGTGCCCATGAGCAGGACTTAATGTATTTGGGGAAAATTGAACCATCCTTGCCACCTACTGTGACTCCAGATTTTTTCCAAGGCATATGCATCACATTCTTCATCTTAACATCTAACAGGATTCTAGGATAAACCGTGTACACATTGTGGACAAAGAAAAGGGGCATCTGTACAATTGCCAATTTGCAAATACTTCTCTTAGGGTCAAGTGAGAAGAAGCAGGGTGACTGACATGCAGCCTGTAGAAGCACTGTATGCATATATGGCAGAAGAACATATAAGGAAATGTTTATCTGTTCTAGTTACCAAATAAATACAAATAAAAAGAATAATTACATTTCTTAGTTGTCATACAGGGGAAAAATCCCCACTATTGCCTGTAATTTAGTATCAAGTACATTCTGACAACACATGGCAAAAATTAATTAGAAAATCATTCTGAGGAGTCATCTTGCATATGCATGATTTATTTTAAAATATGTAAATATTAAATCCATAATTATCCATATTCCAGGATATATAAAGGAAATAACTACATTCATTAATATGCATGCATATCATACAAATAATATGTAAGTACACCTGTGTTATGGTTGATACATTGTGTCAAATTGAGAAGTTGAGACGTTTAACTGAGTCTCAGCAGGGAGCCAGGGTTCTTACATGGTAAATATTCTCATCCTGTGCAAAGGAGGGCAAGAAGATTTTGTAAGTGCTACACCTGCCCTGGGTGGGTGGGTATGACCTGGGTACAATACAAGGGAGGAGAAGAGGCTTGTTTTTCCCTTTTTTACTCTGGTTGCTTTTGCTCTTGCTACTACCTTGAAGTGTTGCCTGAATGCCATGCCACTCTGTGTTGGAGACAGCAGATTATGGACTGAAACCTCCTCAAACTGTAAGATAAATAAACCTTTCCTTCTTTCATTTTGGGTGTCAGGTATTTTGTCCCAGCAATGAGACGAAAGTAAGAGTAGCCAAGACAACGTTAAAATTAGAAGAAATACAAGAGAATAATAAAATGTTTCAAAATATAATATCCATATCATAATATAGAAATAGGCATCACTTAACCATTAACATCATGTTTAAAATACATTTTAACTTATCAAATGTTTATATATACCTAGCAGTTAACAAAGCTGATTAAAAATTTCCCTATGCAGTACTATTCAAGGTTGAAAAGCAGAAGCAGTATCTCCAGGTATGGAAAGGGCTGAGATGATATAAACCATCTATAACAGAAAATACATAGTTTTCATTATCTTAATTATCTGCCACTCAATAATACACTTTTCAAATTATTCAGCACGCATCACTGAATTTCTGCTACATGTCACACAACACTGCAGACACAGGCAATCATCATCAAAAAATAACACAACTGCATTTTAAATCCTCATAAAGCTTAAAATTTTAGAGCATTTTCAGCCCATATTATGCAGTCATGGAAAACGTCATAACTTTCCTTGGGGAATGGCCCACTCTGGGCAGAATTTTGAAGGAATTGGTTCCCTGATTGGGTTGTGGGAATTATATGAGTGATGTAATGTAGTTTATTTATTTCTTCATCATATTTGTAATGCTTATTTACTCCCTACTTATTCATTGCATCAATAAATTGGCAGTGCCTACCACCTAGTGAAAACTACATTGGATCAGTGTAACAGACCCAATTCCTGTATACTTGGAACTTGTATGTGGAACAATGTACTCTGAACAATTTTCATTGTATGGCAGTTTACTCATAAAGTATAAAAGTTAAAATAAAATGTATATTTCAAAGAATTACATACATGATTAATTTTGAATACTAAACTATTTTTGTTACCAGATTAAAAATGACAGTAAAGGCCAGGAGCAAAATACAACCTCTCTAGGATCTGGAATTGAGTCATATGGAAAACAAAATCTTAGCAAGAAGAAAAAGAGGCAGAGCTCTAGGAATCAAGAAGGAGCTACAGGAAAACTAGAAACCACAGAGAAACTGGCTATACTGTTAACAGTGCAGTGAAAATAGCAGTCTGCAACACTAACCCCATCTCCCAGGAAATGATGTGCCATCTCAGAAAGTATAAGGTAAATTAAAAAAAAAATGTAGGCAGCTCCAGGGCAAAACAACAGATCCATGTCTGTAGGCCCAAGAAGAATTCTATGATTATTTTAAGCTGCAAACATCCTGTGAGGTTTTGCTTTGGTAGTGACTTTTCCTGCATGACAGACTGGAGTCTAAGAAGAACATGCAGTATCCCTGTCCTTGAGAGAGATAAAATTAGAAGCATTTGGGGAAGGGTTTTATTATTTAAAGCTAAACTACTCTGGGAAGCAATAATCCCAGAACAACTACAATCCAAAGTCTCTGCATAGTATGGCTTATATCTGCAATCTCGTCTCACTCCAAAGTCTCATATACTCGTAGGTGAGGTTTTTTGAGATGGCTGAAATTAGGGCTTGTGAATATGGACTAAGGGTGTGTGATAACAAAATTGGTTCCCTGATTGGGTTAGAAGATTTCTGGGTTTGGATCATAAGAAGGCCCGCCTTGAGTGTGGGTGTCACCATCCAGTAGGTCTGTAGCCTGTATAGGATGAAACGGAAAGGGAAGATCACTGCTGCTGCCTTCTACCTGCCCTGCCATGGACTGTTTCTTTCCCACCATGCCCTTCTGTCATGCCACCCTGCCTTGTAACAAAGTGTCTATGGACTGAAGCCTCTACAATATATGAGCTAAAGTAGTAAGGCTTTCTTTCTTGACCTTGTAAGTGCCAGATATTTTGTTCGAGCCACAAGAAAAGTAACTAAGATACAAGAGTCACCCTTCCTCCTACTAGGTGGGAGACAGCCACAAGCTACCTCCATGGAAAAGGGGAAGTCTAGTCACAAATCCCCTTAGAAGTTAAAACAATGGGGTGCTTACATTATGGAGAGGAGACTTTGGTTTTCTGAGGAGGCTAAGTCTGAAGGTGTTAATAGTACGCTCAGTGGACTGTTTGGCCTCCTGTTAGCTACCTAGCTGAAGCTCAGAGCTCAGCTGTCATTTCTTTTTCTCATCTGCCAATGTGATTTGGAATATACTTCAGTTTGGACTGTTACCATGTCCAGGAATGTATGAACAGAGTGGTTTCTGGAGGAAATGTGTGCATTTCAGAAGTCCTTAGGCTAAAAAGCTAGTCTGAAATAGCAGTGACTTGTGACGTTGTCTTAATCACTTTCTTTGCTCTGAGATAAAATAACATGAAGGAGGAGAGGCTTATTTTGGCTCATAGGTTAGAAGTTTCAGTCTATATTTGGCAAACTCACACACAGCAAACACAGTGGAGGAGACTGGGTGCTGGAATCCGGCTCACACCACGGTGGCCGGGAAACAGAGACCGAAGGGTACAGCCAGGGAGAGACATTCACTTTCAGGTCACATTCCTGGTCACATTCCTGCTGCCAGGTTGGTGTGGTGTCTAGTGGTTAAATCCTCTTTCTCTGCCATCCAAAGAATTGTCCAGGACAATCGATTTTTTTGTGAAAAAACATTTATTTAAAGTAAAACAAGGGCCAGAGATTTAACTCAGTGGCATAAGTGCCTTCCTGCAAATGCAAGGTCATGAGACTGAACCCCAGTACCAAAAAGAAAAAAAAATGTATAGTAAAACAAAAAGAAGGAAAAAGTTGAGAAAAAGAGAAGTGTAAAAAGAAACATGAAGAATGAAGATACTTCCCGCACACAGGACAGGCCTCTATAAGTACAGAAATGGAGCCGTTGGCCTGAAATCAATGACCACTTTCTTTCATATCCTGTCTGATCCAGTCACTAGGAAGTTATTCTCTGCATGTATCCTGGCCATGATTTGACAGTTTTCCATGACTGTCATGTCATACCCAGCCTTCTCTCTAGCTTTTTGTGAAGGGCACATTACATTTTGTTGTCTTACCAACTTGCCACGTGCTAATTTCCTGCCTTACCCCCACTAAGCCATCTCTTCTGATTAGACCTTACCTCCTAACATCAAGTCAGCTATTACCACCCTCATAATTTAAGTAATTTCCAAAAGTCCCACCTACCACATAAGGCTCTTGCTTTCTATATATTAATATAACAAGCATACAGAAGGACACAAACACTGAAATACAATCTAAGGCAGACACCATATCACTGACTAAAACTGTCTAGTGAGACAGAGTAGGACCCAGCATTCATGTAACAAAAAATGGGTGTAGAAGCAAATTATTCCTACTTGCACCTCACTAGCCTCCACACGTATCTGCTGGATCCCAATACCCCAAACCCCAGAAAGCAATCACTCACCCAAATAGAGAGAGGAATTTTTGGACTGGTTTCCCTCTGTTTTTTTGTTTTGTTTCTGTTTATTTTTTCCTATGTTTTGCTCTCTCTCTTTTTTTAAAAAATGTTTTCTTGTTCTTGTTTACGTTTTTGGTTACCTTGCCTGATTCCATTAATTTTCTTTTATGCTTTAATTGGATCCTGTATCTTAGTTTTCTTTTGTCCTTATGAATTTTCTGATTTTTTTTCAAATTTTACTTCTTTCATGTTTTGCTTTCCACCACTTCCTCCGTTTTTACTGTTGCTATTAAGCTTTATTAACTTCTAGTTATTTAGTTGGCTTTATGCCAATATTGCTGAATTCTTTTCTATTGTTAATGGTAGTATTCTTGTTTCTTTTAAAATATTTACTGCATGCCAATATTTGGCTTGTTTTGATTTCTACATCATTATTGCAGAACTCATTATTATTATTAAAAACAATACTGTTGTAGTTATCATATATTCTTATAGTTGGGCAATATTCATTTTGTCTTTTACGGTTATGATTGCTGATTTATTTTTTATTCTTAATGGTGTTGTAATTGTGTTTTAATTGGTTTTCACTATGTGCCAGTATCTGTTTCGTTTTTTCCATCATCGCTATTACCGCAGTTCACTGTCTCTTCTCTGAGTGGTTCTGGGATAAGTGCTTTGAAGTTTAGACACTAAAATGATGTCAAATATAAGCCGACTAGATTGAATAAGGATACAAAGACCAAAACATAACTAAACTCAAGGACATATAACAGGTATACAGAAGCTAACTGAAGAGATATCCACAGTAGTGACATTTCTCTGCTCTACCTGATATTTGATCATAACATAAAAACTTAGAAAAATGAGAAAGCAGGGCAAGAAGGTGCCTCAAAAAACTCCTAACTCCCCATGGATGATCTCATGAACAGGGAAAAAAGGAAGATAGAGGGCAAAAATCCTCATAAACCCAATGTTTGAAGAGAGAAGAAATATACAACCAAATATATATGATGTTTAATGAGCTCAAAGAGGATTTAATTGAACAGATAAAGGATTATATCAATACAAATATTTGATTAGTTTAAAAAAGAAATAAACAATAAAATACTTGAGTTAATACAACACAAAACATGAATGGCTGCACTGGCAAAGGATTAGTGTAAAAGGAAGCAAGAAGAGATGCACATGAAGAATTCCATAGAAATCATGGTGAGCAGACTTGATCAATGAACAGAACATAGAACACTAGGTAGTTGTAGTAGATCATAAACTCTGTGATGCCTTAAAATGACAAGGTAACATGCAAGCTGCATCCAACATCTCCTAGATGATTAAAAAGAAAAACTCACTTCAGAATTACAGGAATAAAGGAAAAGCTTAGATGACTTGAAATGCATACAGAATTTACTCAATGAAATCATAGCAGAAAATTTTCCAAATCCAGGGAATGAGTTCAATAATCAGGCATGAGAAGTATATAGAAATCCAAATAGCCAGGACCAGAAAGGAAACTTTTTAGAACAAATGATGATCAGACTTCCAACAATTCAACAAAAGCAGAGAATACTAAAAGCTATAGCAGAAAAATAGCAAGTTATCCATGAAGACATGCCTATCCAAATAGCTGGATGTCTCAGCACAAACTTTAAAGGTTAGCAGTTCTTGAAGCAAGTTTTTTCAAGCCTTAGGAAAATATAACTGACAACCCAGATTTTTATATGCTAAAAACCTAGCCTTAAACATTGACAGAGAAGTAAAGACTTTCAACAACAACAACAACATCCAAAATGAATGCATAACCAGGAAACCAGCAATGCAGAAAATAATTAAGAGAATCCAGGATGAAGACAGGAAGGTCACCAGCACCAAATAAAATAAAATAAATTAAGTGCTTAACTGGAAAAGGAGTTAGACAAAAGAATTTTAACAAACCAAAAGATTCAGCGCTAGAAAAATAATCCAGTAACAGAACTCAATAAATACCATATAGTAGAAGTGCCTAATTTCAATGGTCTCAATTTTTCAATCAAATGATACAGACAAATAGATTAGATCAAAACCCAGAATGCAACCATATATTGCCCATAGGAGACACATCTCATCCAAAATGAAGTACATAAACTGAAAGTGAAAGGATGGAAAACTATATTCTATTCACCTGGAGCTTAAAAACAAGTAGGAGTATCTTTCTCATTTTTAGGCATAGCAGACTTCAAGCCAAAAGTGAAAAAAAAGAGACGAAAATTGTCAGTGGTTACTAGTAAATGAAACAATTCAACAGGAAGAGATAACAATAAATATCAGTGCAAGGAATTGCATCCAACTTCTTAGAACAAAATTATTGGGCTTAAAGGATAAATAGACAACAATACAATTAGAGGGGAGACATCAATGTATCACTCTCACAACATACCGTTCTCTCAATTTGTTCAACCAGATTAAAAATTCAACAAAGACGCAACAGAGTTAAAACAGACAACTGAACAAATAGATTCAACAGAAAACTACAGAATGTTTCATCTAATAACATTTTCAAAATGGACCACATCTTAGGCCATTGAACATCCTTTAATATATGTAAAAGAATTGAAATTACCCCCCCATACTATCAGATAATAATAGCAACAGTAGCCACAGATACCACCTAAGCACATGGCGATTAAATAATATAGCACTGAATAATCCATGGATCACACAAGAAATTTGGAAGAAAATTAGAAATCATACGATGTAAGAATCAAATGACAACTGAAGCCCAATATGCCAAATGACATAATGATATAGTTCTAATAGGGAAGTGTATAGCTGTGAACCTCATAAAAAAATATACTGTGATCTCAAACAAATGCTCTAACAATGCACCATAAGTTCCTAGGCAAACCAGAATAATCCAAATCTGAAATTACTAGAGTGGAAATTAATGAGATTAAGACTAAGGAACAATATAGAGTATCAGTGAGTACAAGAGTTGGCTGTGGTGTAAAACTGAAGGGAGATGGGGAGAAGAGGGAGAAAAATAATCAAGATGCAATATGTGTATATACTGTTTCTCCCTTGATGAATTTGTTTCCTATGTGTTACAAATATATTAATAAAAAGGGGGAAATGTTCCCGTTACTATCATAATCACTCAGAAGAAAAAACAAGCAGTATCATTTTTCTGTCTAACAGTCATAAGATCTGTATGTTAAAAAGTAAAATGTACTAATAAAAGAAATCAATGAAGATAAGGAAATAGGGAAACAGTCTGTGTTCACAGAATAGAAGACTATTAAAAATATGCAAAAGTTCTCCAAATTGATCTATAGTTGTAACATAATTACACACAGAGACAGATAAATCAATTCATATGTATATATATTTTTTAAGGAATCAGCATAGCAACGATTTAAAAAAAAGCAAAATTAATTAAGAGGAATTATACTACCTGACTTTTAAGACTTCCTGTATGGGTGTAGTAATCAGTACCATACAGTATTAGTGGGAAAAAAAGGAACCGATCAGAGAGCTGAGAAATAGTTCCACTCAAGTGCAGCTTTTGGCAAAGATACCAAAGCAATTCAATGAAGGAAAGATAGCCTTTTCAACAAATGATGCTTAAAAAATTGGAGATTTGCAGGCTGAGATAGGGAACCTAAAACTCATACATAAAATATTAACTCATATAGCTCAGAAATCTCAGTATAAAAGGTAAAATAATCAAACTTTTCAAAGAAAACACAGGAGAATATTTTCATTTATGCAGAGTTCTTAGACAAAGCACCAATGTTGTGATTCATAAGAGGGAAAATTAATCCTAAAATGAAACGTGTCGGACCTCATGAAAATTTAAAACCTCTCTGCAAATGCCTTATTAAAAGAATGAAGAATACAGCTTGACCATGGAAAATTTTTCTGAAATCACATATCTGACACTTGGCATATCCAGAATATGTAAAGAACTTTCATGCTAAATGTAAATAAATAAAGACCCAATGAGAGAATGAACAACAGACTTAAACAGACACTCCACCAGAGGTGTTGTGTGGATAGTAAATAAGCACATAAAATTCAACTTTACTGGCTATTACAGGTGCAAGTCAAAATCACTGTGAAATATCATTGCAGACCTACTTACTAGCATGGCTAAAATAAATATACTGATAATATCACATGCAGATTAAGAATCCCAGGATCTCTTCTATGATCTTGGTCTGAATGTAAAATGATGAAGCCATTTTTTGAAGAAGGTTGGCAGTTTCCTCGAAATGAAGCAGGCAATTTATGATCTAACCCAGCAACACCATTCCTGGGCATTTATCCTAGAGAAATTAAATTTTATGTTTACACAAAACCATGTACACAAATGTTCATACAAATTTTATTTGCAATAACTTCAAACTAGAAACACTACAAATGTCCTTTGGTAGTTGAATGAATAAACAAACTGTGTCCTAAACATACAATGAAATACTACTCAGCAGTAAAAAGGGTAAAGAAAAACCCACTTTTAATGCACACAACAAATCCATGGCTCCAAAAGTTACTTTGTTGAGTTAAAAAAGGTCTATGCTACTAGTCCTTCAAAGTAGCAACATTATAATGACAGAGAACAAACACATTAATAATTTCCAAGGAATGAGTCATTGACAATAAAAAAGTAAGATGAGGGAGTAACTTGTAGTGACAGAAGCATTTTGCATACTGATTGTGGTGATGATTAAACAAGGTGTAATTGAAAACTACAGTGAACATTTAAAGTTTTTAAAATTACCGTGAAGGAAACATTGCCATTGCAAATTTTAAGAATACTTTCCCTTGATTTGAACACAGTATTCTCATAATTCTCACCATTTTCTGAAACAGTTCTGAATGTCTCCCTTTGTGAGTATCTTTAGTTGTACTGTCTTGGCTACCTCAATGACCTGGGTTAATTCAAAACGTTTACTTTCTATGGTTATTTTAAATTTAGGGAATACCCAGAAGTTGATTGATTCTAGTCTTGGTGAACAAAGTGGATAAGGACCCATCATAATTCCTTTAAGAACCCGTCTTTCCATCGAATGGCACTCACCAGCAGCATGTCTACACAAGTGATAAATTATTACGGAATGACATACTCATACAGTGTTGATCAACTTTGATGAAATTAAGGGAAAGTCTGTACAGTTTTTGAGTTAACAGCAATGCACTAATGTTACATTTTAACTTATGATAATCTATTATTATTTATAAACGGGACCAGGAGAAAGATGGATAAAAGAGATGGAAGACCTCTGCATCATTTGTTTGCAGTTTTTGGTAAGTTTTAAATTATTTCAGAACAAAAAACCTCTTTAAACAACCTTTTCCTTTTTGAGATCCTGACGGTAGTATCTCTACACCTACCTATCAATTGATCCACAGATTTTAAATGGTTTGTGAAGGATATAGAGTCAGGGAGGATCTGGAGTAGCGGATATTAATTGTTTCCAACAAATCCTAAACTTCATCTTCAAGCCTGCTTCAGAAGTGACTGAAGCATGAGGATGGCTAGAAAATAACCACTGGGGTTTACTTGAGGGCAGGAGCCATGCCTTGTTTTATCTCTTTAGCTAGTACCTGTGCAAAGTAGAAACTCTCTTGAATAATGACTGAATGAATGAAAAAGTCAAGGATTATGATTTCGTTAGTAGTTAAGATACAATATGCATAATCTAGGGAACCTGTCCTTTATTTGCCAATTTCCAAACACGAGAACCCTTAGAAGACACTGTTGGGACATCCCTTGTCTCAGAAATGTCAAGAATATTCGGTAAGGATTAAGGATGACCACAAGTATGATTTTGGATGAAATGTATTCAAATATCAAAATCAAAAGACTTTAGATGTTTTTAAATTAAACATTTTCTTTCTTTTTTTTTCTTTTTCACTTTTTCAGTGCTAGGAGTTGAACTTAGGGTTTTATGTATATTAAACATGTATTCTCCCATGGAGTCACACTCCCATTTCCATTTAAATGTTTTTTTTTAAAGCAAAAATGTTTTAGTGAAAGGGATGCTTTTGTGTATTTTTTGACTTTCCATTCTTTTAAAATTTTCATTCTATTAATACAATACTAGTTATGTAATTACTGTTGTAAGAAGGACACCACAATTCTAAAATCTAATCACAAATGCTCCCATTTTCTTTGGAACTTCCGCAGGGTTTGAAAGGTAATTTAACCTCTACCATCACTCCAATCAGGCGAGGACTCTAATTAGCTAATTGGGAGTATTAAGAGCATTTGAAAGTAATTGAAGTTGTAGACATTCTGCTACTGCTGTATTGCATTTTTAATATATTTTCACTGAGATTTATATTAATGGATAAGAAGCCAATTACAGAAAGGTAGAGCTTGGGGGATCATGCTGTCTTTCTGTGTAGTAATCAATCTGGAATTCCTAGAGCTCTAGGTAAAATAGAGTGAACATGTCTTAACAAGGTTCCAGAAGCAGATAGAGAGAGCAAATGGAAAGTGAGAACATGGGCTCTGCCAGTTACAGGCTGGGCAGCTCCGAGCTGCACTTCAAGGAGAGGGAGACTGGAAGGAAGTCTGACCCAGAGCCAGCGGGGGGTGGTCAGGCCTTGTGCTTTTCGCTCTTGGCCGCCACCTCTACTTTTGCATCTGTTGTTCTGCTGCTTTTCCATTCCAGACAGCTTTACAAGTTCAGAAATACTGACATCCTTTCCAGCCACATTCATCTTCCTAAGATTGTTCAGTAGAGGATCCGGAAGGTTGCTTTCCTAGTGGTGTAATTTGAGGCTATCAGGTACACAGAAATTTGCATATAGGAAACGCACAAACCGGGTGCAAATACAAAAGAAATCTTGCCCAGAGAGATTTGTCAGGCAAGTGTCTTCAAAATAATAGCCCATGAAATCTTGTAGCTGACTTTTCTCCATGCTACTCACAAAGGAAGATTTCTGGACCACACACTAGAGCCATGAAAGCAAAATTGATGGGACTTTTAACACACAACTAGAACCATCCCTCAGCACGCTAATGTACAGATGGAAGCAACTGACTTCTCCCTATTTCAAAGATAGGATTCAGTTAAGGTGACTCTTTTTTCATCTTCAAATAATTAGCAAATATAATTATGTGCAGGCACAAGTCATTGCTAGGAAATCTGATAACTTAGCATGACATGGAAAAGATCATTATTAGTTTTTTGCTATTTTCTTTGTAGTTTTTGGGTCTCTGTATGTCTCCTTGTCCAAAACTTCCTCTTCATACAAGGACACTAGTCATGCTGTCTTAGGTCTCTAGCTATTCTAGTATGACCCTACCTTAGGATGCTGATATCTGCAAAGACTCCATTTCCAAATAAAGTCACATTCACATGTACAGGACTTGAAAATATCTTTTAGGGTAGAGACACAATTTAATCTAAAACTGGGACTGATTTAAAACATACAAGCTATTGGGAAGAATGCAGGGTAAAAGGGATATTAAAACAAAACATATACCTCCATACAAAAATATCTCCCCAAATTATGAATTGTAAAGAAAAAGAGGAAACAGATTAAGAAGGGGAAAATCTGATGAGTACTAGCAATTCTTGACACCTTTGCAGCCAACGTTAAGGAGGCAAACAATGTTTCCATCAAGAATGAGTTAAACCAGTATTGTAGGTATCCTAACATAATGCACAAAAAGACACGAGGAAAAAATACACAAAGAAAGGCAATACAATAATTCATCTATAAGCAAAAGTCTGAAAAGAAGAACACAAAATTAGACTCAATGTGTAGTCCTGGATGTATTCTAAACTGAGGAGAAAGTATTTTAGAGATAAGATTATTGGGACAGTTAAAAAATTATACCGCTGATTACATGACTATATCAATATTTCATTTATTGATTTAAACATTGTACTAAAAATGTGTTTAAAATGTGCTTTTTGTTGGAAAATACACACTGAATTATCTAGGGATAAAGAAATCAATGTCTTCGACTCACCCAATAAAGAGACCATTGCAGAGCCAGTGGGAGAAATTATAAATAATTGAATTTGAGTGAAGGATAAAGAAAAATCTTTCGTTATTCTTGCAATTTTATGTATGTTTGAAAGAATATGATGTCACAAATGACTGAGCTTTATAAATTTATTTTGCAACTCTTTTAACATAAAAAAGAGAAAATTCTCAATTACACATTTTATTAACATGGCACACAAAATTCCAGAAAGAAATGGAAGACTCAATATTGAAGACCAGAAAATACTTCCTGGTTACTGTAGTGGCTCTAAAGAGCTTACTCCATGACAAAAATACTCTTCAGCTTGGAAAGTATGTAGAAAATTCTACTAAGTATCACTTAAACATTTGTTGCAATGAACATACAGGTGAAATCTCTGGCACTTTGCCTAATTATATTGAAATTCAGTAATTGTTGTAGATTTTTACCTAATCACAAAGTAAGTGGAGCTTATTCAATGAAATATGATGTTAATATAAGGAATTAGTCTTTGTGAAAAAAACAGAAATGCAAATCAGAAAACCAGAAAGGCAAAATTTAGCAAAGGCTCCCCAAAAGCTCCGGGGAGTGTGGTGAAGCTGTGCGGGGTGCATTGTGAATGATACCCTGGTAGACATGTATATGATGCTACAAGGAGAAATATGTCAACCAATGGGTAAATGTCACCTTAACTCATTGTATAGTTAATTTGATTTTGTGTTCAACTAATGTCCTACCAGTTTTAATTTATCTTCCCACTTTATATAAGAAATTGGTCAATGTAGTTCAATTCAGATTTTCTGGTTAACCAGGAAGTCACATTTTTTTGTACTGGGACTGGTAAATCAGCTCTCTAGCTAATGTATCAGCCCCTCTGAGCTGGGTTGGCACAAACTATTATCCAAGAGACTAAGTGTCTCCTGCTGCAATAATAAATCAGACTTTTAGATCATAGCTTCTAATGATCAAACCCTGGGCTACAGTAATTTTTTTTAGAGCAAAGTCACCAGGAGGCTCTAATTAGGCAGACAGGCTATCTCCTTTAGTTTGTGTCATAGAGTAGAAAATAGTATGCTTACTTCTGACTCTATCTCTTTTCTGTAACAACAATCAGGTTTTCCTTTGAAAAACTACTCATCTTCCATTTTTATTTTGCAACTTAGATGAGAATGACCTGTCATAGGGTTTAAAATGTGGTCAATTCCATTATCCCACCAGAGAGACCTTCAATGAATACAGAAGTAAGTATCCCAGTGCAAGCCGGTGAGGACTGCCCTCTTGACTTCTGTTTTAGTCACTGAAATAGACAGACTTTCTTACCTGGAGCTTCTGGTAGCTATCCTGCCCTAACTTGAGAATAGTCTTTTTTAGAATGAAGCAGAGATAAGGTACAAACTCATGACACTGCCATCAATTCACTTGACCTAATTATACAAACATTTTTCATTTATGTGAGCCAGTATATCCTTTTCTTGGCTTGGTAGTGACTTTGAAAATCAAATCTCTCTGATTTTTATCCAAGAAATTCCTCTCTCATTCATACCATCAAACTAAAGTCTCAGAAATCATGATATGCAGAATTTGGGATCCCGTCTATAGACTAGGCATATTGAAATTTGAATAACAAGGTCAGGACAACAATCTGCCTGATGCAGAGAAAGGAAGTAGTTGGTCTTCTTCCATGAAACGTGGTGTGCTTTAGGCAGAGAGGTCTGAGGTTGCAGGATGAATGCATAGCAGTACAGCTCCTCTCCGAGTGGATCATTTCTGCTTTATCTTCAGATTTTCAACATCAGCCCTATTCCTATCAATAAATACAGGAATATGGCCCCTCAGTGAATATTATTTCAAGAAATGAATGAACAAATTAATATGGTAGGGAGCTTATGTGACCATGGCATTTTGAAATTTAAATCTAATGGCATAGGTCATATTTTGAGGGCAATGAGAGGGTCACTGTCAGCAGCAGTGATACATAAAGACATTGGTAGAATTCCCCCCAAATTCTGAGAATCCTGGTGATTGTGACTTCCCCTTGATTAGAAAGAAAAGACCCAGCGGATGCCTGCAAAGTGCCAACAGAAGCAGCAGCAGCAGCAGCAGCAGCAGCAGCAGCAGCAGCAGCAGCAGCAGCAGCAGCAGCAGCAGCAGCAGCAACAGCAGCAGCAAATGCTTTGCCTTGCCTCAGGCATTACTGATGACAAATGTCAGGCTTTAATGCTCCTGAAAAGACTGTTCTATGTGTTGCTAAACTCCACCCAAAGGGCTCTCCTCTCTCTTCATTCTTGATCAAAACATAGCCATGGCTCTAGTTTCCAGATCAGATGACATTTTCTCATCCCTCTCTTCTCAAGAGCTGAAAAAATCATACCTTTAACATCGAACCAAACCAGCAGAAGGGCTTTTGTGTGGCTGCTGTTTGATGCAGCAGGCAGAAAAGGATACCTCTACGCATGTGGCTTCTCTGACAATCTTCTGTTTGCTTGACCTGGCTTTCTGCGTGTAGTGTATCAGACTTAAGCAGCAATAATTGATTTGGAAATACAGATTTAAAAAAACCCTACATTTGCTTTATTTTAATACAGGATTTTCAACTTCAAAGAACAGTTATAAAAATATATATATGTATTTTTTGACTGTGGCTCTCAGCCTTTGGTATCACCAGGCAGAATCATATGGATTCTATGTGAGTGAAGCTATTTCTGAATGTGCAGGGCATGACCCAACGTGGACAGTTGCATGAACAGATGCATTTCCTTTGCACCAGGTGCAGTGTTTCTAAGTGGTACATAAAATATGCAGTATCTTTCAGGAGCTCATGTGTTCCTTGCCCTCTTTGAAATGCGATGCTAGCCTGCATTTCAAAAAAAAAAATTCCTAGGGGAAGGATTCAGGATAAATAAACTACCGGCATGTCTACACAAACTGGCACCAATCTAAATAAGACATCAGTGGTGACTCTATCTGAAGTCACAAAGCAAGCTGTAGTTTACTGATTTTCATGAGCACGATTTCCAGCATTCTGGGGTCACAGTACAAGCAAAGAAAATGGCTAGAAATGAACAGCTTCCCACTGCCAAGGAGCTCAATAAGAATGATAGCTTGCATTTCCTGTGTACTTGTATTGAAAACATGTCCATATATATCCTATCCACATTACAGCCTGGCAATATGGTGGGGGTAAAAAGAGCAGTTGTTACCCCAATTTATAAGAGGAAAACAGAGTGAAGAAGTCAACTTGACTCCACAACACATTTTGAGTCACAATAGAGTCTAAACTTGAATGTATTCACCTGGACTCTCAGTACAGTGTTCTGTCTGACAGATGACATCACAAAACAAGTATATGTGAGGACTAAAAAATATACTACTTAACATATAGGTATCTTCAGTTTTAAAGCCAAAAGTAAACACCAAAGTTTATGAAGCATATTGTATGGTCTATGTAGCAGAACTGAGGTATATTAATTCCCCAAGCAACAAGGCACACAATGAGATATGGAACAAACAAAAGACAATTTTGAATTTATTTGTTTTTTATTTTATTTTATTTTTTTGGTACCAGTAATCAAACTCATGACCTCACTCTTGCCAGGAAGGCACTTGCGCCACTGAGCTAAACCCCCTGCCCTGACAATTTTGAATTTAACTTTGTGGGTTTTAAAACTAAGTTTTCATCACTAAGAAGAAATTACAATTAATTTTCTCTGTTCCCTACCCTAAGTTCAGATGTCAGAAAATAAGATCATTGGCAGTTTCTCAGTTCTGAAAGAGAAATAGTTCCCAGGAAGGTGGCTATTTGGCCCATTTATCCCCTTCCCTCCATTTTTGACCTAATCAAATCTGGAGACTCTGGATTTATAATTATAAATGTTCTTGCTGTATCTGCATACATGGAGAGGAAGGAAGTTCTCAGGAAGGGAAGGTGAAAATATATACCCAACATGTCCATCAAAGACATAAAAATTCCTTTGTAGTCACCTTTTTAAATGACATAAATATTGAGAATAAAATTCACAGATTAAAAACTATAAGTGAACAGTGACTTAAATCCATATAGTTTACCAACTGTGTTTAAAACATATACAAAAACAGAGTGAGATCAATGAACTCCAAAGCCAATATGGCAATTTTTGCTTCCCGAGAATGCACGAAGGTCCAAGATGTCTCTCCATTTCCACAAGGATGGTTTCTTGTGAGCAACATCGGAGAAGGCTGCCAGACTCACTGTAATATCCACATTTTTTAACCAGCAGGATACACATAGGGAAAATGAAAGGCGCAAGTTGAATTTAGCAGAAGTTTACATCCAGGATATGTGCTTAAAATAGTTGATAAAAACTTGGCCACTTAGTCAACCTATTGTCAAAGCAATTGGGGGTAGTACAGTGTAGTATTATTTTCTCACCAAAACTATGTGCAATGGAAAGTTGTAGTCATTCTTGGTGCAGATTAGGAGATAATATATTGAGGATGCCCAGAAATTTTTCAAGTAATTGTAGCCCCAAAATACTTGTAATACATTCATTTTCCCATGGATACCTTCTTTCTGAAGACAGTTTCTTAGACATATTCATATGAAGGCATTGCCCAAATGAGATCCACCTAAAAAGGAAATGCTATCTCTTTATACCAAAAGTCAATAAACTTTTTCAGCACAGGACTAAAACATGAATATCTTAGAGTTTGGGAGACACAGGGACTCTGCTCTAAAAGTGTCAAAGAGGCCATGGACAAGAAGTGAATGGATAGATGTGACCAAATGCTATTGAAACACTATTTGTAGAAATATGTGGCTGGGAGCCTGACGAAGCCCTGGGGGTCATAGTTAACTGACCTTATCCTATTCAATACCATCTCTCCCTCTCTGTCCTATGGTCTGAACGGTCAGCAAAATCATGAGAATAGAGTAGTGTGGAATAATCATGGTGGGATGGAGACCTGACTACATCTCCACAGTTGAATTAATGGAGAGATATTATCACTACAAACATGTTGGGGAAATGGTGTTAAAATGTTCAAAGTTGGGTCAGGGATTTAGCTCAGTGGACTAAGCGCCTGCCTGGAAGTGAAGTTGTGAGGTTGTGAGTTTGATCCCCAGTACAAAAAAAAAAAAAAGTTCTAAGTTGCTTAGGATAGCTCTTCAGCTTCAGATTGTTAAACTCATCTGTTATATAACTTAAATTTCAGGAAAATCCAGAACAAATACTCCCACTTTCAAAAACAAAGAAATAAATCTTTATCCTTTTTCTTTTCTTTTTTAGCTTTCAATTAAGCCTCTTTCAGTGTATGTGACGATAGTGATTAAAAAGACTCAAGAAAAACTTGGAATAAAATGGTGTTATTATGTGGAAGGGGAAACTGTTTGGAGTTGTAGTGAGTAATTCCATTCAAGGAGTGTGCCTCAGGCTGGCTGAAGATTAGGTTCAACATGAGGAGAAACAGACTGTCCAGGAGGATTATGAAAACGCTTTTTGCTTTTATATATGAACCCAATGCTGAAATACATTATTTATGAATCACTATTTTATTGTCTGGAAAGGATTGTGGGTGAATGGCTTCTGGTCAAAGTTTGAGCTGAA
>RJWM01011583.1:41514-59429 GCA_004363535.1 Dasyprocta punctata | reverse complement strand
TTTTTTGCGGCACCGGGGATCAAGCTCACAACCTCGCGCCTGCCTGACAGGCGCGTAAGCCGCTGAGCCAACCTCCCGGCCCTGGTTTTTTGAGGCAGGGTCGCACTGTGTAGCTCAGGCCGGCCTTGCGCTCGCGTTGTAGCCCAAGCTGGCCTCAAACTCACAACGCTCCTCCTACCTCAGCCTCCCGAGTGCTGGGATTAAAGGCGTGCGCCACCACGCCCGGCTGTACACTTAGATTTCATTACAGAACAAAACTCCTAATTTTCACATTTAAAATTTTCATGAGTAAACTAAAAATGGGATGGTCATTGAACTATATATGAAAATAGGTCACAGTGCCATTCACCTAAATAGTAAAATCACAAGACAACAACAAAAGAATTAGCAGAAAAAAATTAACAACTTTGAGCTCTTTGAATCTACACACCGTTTTAAGTCAGTAAAATAATTAAAACGAACATACTGCTGAACGTATTAGATATTGAGAAAGAACAGTTAATACTCATATGATTAGATCAATTTTACATGTTTATATCTGTTAATGTAAACAACCATTTTGAAGATAACGATACGCAATATTGCAACCATTGTCAAGTTTCTACCATCCTGTTTTGTAAACCTGTAATGTTACTGTTGTGCATTCACTCTAGTCGTTTGTCTCTTTTGCTTTTTGTCTTTCTTATATGTCTTTTCTTTTCTCTTAAATAAAAAAATATAAATAAATAAATAAATAAATAATCACGAGTTGACATTGAGTCCTTACGGAAGTGGATGTTTTTGAATTTGAGGATTCAGAAGGATTTGAATGCCTTCTAACAACAACAAAACAGGGTGAAAAGGAGGACAGCGTAAATGAGGTAAAAACTAAAAATGCAACCTGAAAGTAATATAACGAGAATAAGCCACAGAAACCAAAATTCTCATGTCTGAATTACTCTATTAAAAGAGCGAAATTGTAAAACTATGGTGATGGGTTTTTTTGTTTGTTTGTTTTGGGTGTGTTTTGTTTTGTGTTTGGCGGAAGCAGCTGGGGCTGTATTTCCGTGCGGGGTGGGCGCCACCGTCCGCTGTCGCGAGTGACCTGGTCTTCTCGGCCCCTCCTGCTCCGCGTCCAGCTTCGCCCTGCTCCTCAGCTCTAGCAGCGACCTCCTGGTGGCAGCTCCGGCTCCTAGCTGGCCCTGGCTTCCCAGGGCCTCAGTCCCCAGCCAGAGGAGGCCGACGCTGCGCCTGCCTCGGACCCGCGCTCCCCAGCCCATCTGCAACTCCTCGCCCTGGCTGCAGCTGCGGCTTCGGCTGGCTGGGCCTCGGACTGGGCATTGACCCCAGCTGCTAGGTCCAGGGAGCACCTGTGTCCGAGACCTACAGGCTCAGCTCCAGCTCGGGGAGCTCCTCTTTCTGCAGCTCGGCTGACCTCAGTGGGCCCTGCCGGGGAGACAGGAGCCCACCTCGCTCCAGTGAGCGACACTCAAGTCCCTCTCGAGGAGGGCAAGTCCGTTCTCCATCTCTGTACGCTGGCTCATCTCGTCCTCGTCCGTATTCTGGAGTCCCCCACCAGCCCCAGCGTGGTGCAGCTCCTCCAGGCCAGCGAGCCCGGCTCTGGCTGGACGCTGGGGATGAGCCTCCCTGCGCTGTCCGCGCTGCTCCGTCACCAGCAGCTCGTTCTCCTGCTCCAGGAGCAGCACCTCGGCCAGGAAGGAGGTGAACTTGTTGCTGTCGGTTTTGGCCTACGCCTTCTGAATGTACCCGGCCTGGATGTTGGGGTCCCTCCAGGGTCAGGGTTTTAGCAGGCTTGGGGTCACCCAGCCATATCCCCAGTGAACAAAGCCATGTGCTGCCCGGAAGCTGCAGGAGGCCCAGCCGGGAGGTGGACACCTTGAGGACTTCTGGTCACCCTCGTGGTCGTGATGGCCACTGTGGTGACGGCGGAGATTCGAGAAGCAGCCAGGCAGAGGCTGTTCGCCCGTGGGTTACAAACATATTCAAGAAACCGAAGCTAGCTTTATATTACTTAAGAGAAGCTCTCAAACCGAAGTGACATAGAGGAGAAGGAAAAATGGAAGCAACAAAATTACATGCAAGTGTAAAGAGGAGAGCAAGTCTGACTAGTGATGAACGCAAACTGCCTCGAAGAACAAAGAAAGACTCGTGCAAAGGTAAAAGACAAAATTCGTAAGGACTCATCAGAAATCCAAATGTACTCAAACGCAAAATTATTAGAAAGTCAAGGAAAACTTAATTTAAGATTTATTCTTGCAGAATTTTTAAATACAGCTTTTTGGATATGACTAGATCTAGCAAACAACATGTAGTATGGTCAATAGGTTATGTCTGTGTGTATGTAGAACCTAAAAATTGGGAATAAAATTTTCAGATCCATTGAATCATTGCAAATGCAGTAATTACAAGTATCTCACACTTGGCCACAATTGTTTTAAATAGGCATTTTATAGATCACATTATTTGATCAAAATTACACGAAATTTAATTCAATTGAAGTGGCCTTTTAAAAAGATATTTGGAACTAAAAATACTTCTAAGACATATGTTCCTAAATAAGATTGAGCTCAAACAATAAACCAAAACTAAAATCACAATCTAACTAAAAGAGTAAAAATTTATAAGTTCTATAAGTGAAAATTTTATTCAGAAACATCAAAAGCGTCTAAGAAAAAGTAGCAACAGTGTACTTACTACTTTTGCTAAGATGCTAGAAAAAGGACAACATATAAATAAGAAAACAATGGAAAGCATTTCATAGTTGAAAGATCAAATTAATGAAAAATTTAAAAATCATAAAAAGCACACATAAAAACTATTAAAGGATTTTCTACTCTTTGAAAAGAATAAATTAAGAATGAAATGAAAGCCGGGCATGGTGATGCATGCCTTTAATCCCAGCACTCGGGAGGCAGAGGTAGGAGGAGCTTTGTGAGTTCGAGGCTGGCTTGGGGTACAAAGCAAGCTCAAGGCTGGCCTGAGCTACATAGTGCGACCCTGCCTCAAAAAACTAGGGCTGGGAGTTTGGCTCAGTGGATTAGGCACCTGTCTGGCAGGCGCAAAGTTGTGAGTTCAATCCCCAGTGCCACAAAAAAAAAAAAAAAAAAAAAAAAAAAAAAAAAAAAAAAAAAAAAAAAAAAAAAAAAAAAAAAAAAAAAAAAAAGAATGAAATGAAAATAAATAAAATCCTTAGGAGACCAATTGAAAGAAAAACTATAATAATACGATTGAAATGGTTTAAGAAAAGAGACATAAATATAGGTGAAATTAGAATAATTTAAAGCATAATATTACATTCTATTGTATGACCACACATTTGTAAACCTACATGAAATGGATGATTTTTTTGGTAAACCACAAATTACCAAAATCAGTTTTGGTAGAGAGAACGAGAACATGAATAGATCAATGTTTAAGGAAAATACTTGATATAATTTATCTTTGTAAGGATAATCACAGTGGCCTAACGACTTTAGAGATAAATCCAGAAATCCCTGTGGGATAATGAATGGATATTCATATCTCATTTACACCAAGTATAAACAGGTATTAGTATGCCCAGCAGTATTTCAGGGACATATTACCCCTCTTCCCCATAGACCTGTCATTCTCTAATGCAGCAAAGTCCTCTACTGACCATCTGCATTTGACTAGAAGAAAAGAGAGAAATGAAACACAAAGAGTCAGATAGGTGGTGTCTTCATAAGCCAATCTTCAAAATGACTTACATAACTTCTGCCCACATTGCAGCCAGAACCTAGTCTTTGGCCACACTTAAGGCAGCAGGCAGAGGAAGCCATGAAATCATCTGAGGGCCAGGAGACAAAGGAAAGGGTTGTAGTGAACAACTAGCAAGTCCTTGCCACAATATTCTAACATCCTAATATAATGAGGGAAGTGGCTGGTAACATGACTCCTTATTACTAAACAATAGACTACCCCAGAGGTATGCTGGATCTTCCTCTGTAGCTCCAGTGGATAAAAGTTTATTGTATGCCTTCCACATTGATAGCTATGACTGAAATATTCACACTACAGAAATTGCCAGTCACTATAAATCATGGCACTTGATCAATAGTTCCCCTCCCCCATCAAGGTTAATGATTAACACCAACACACTATTATATAATTCACATATTGTTCAATTTATCCCAAGTTATAGAAAAGCTTAAAAAGTGCAATTCAATTTGGAACATTATAGAATTGACCAAGATAGGGAACGCCTTTTAAAAAATGTATCTAGTATAAAATCTTATAATCTGAACAACTCCTCTTAAGATAACAATATGCAATATATTAACTAGTGTTAATTTCCTAGTATTTCGTTTTGAAATTCTGTACCATTTTTAGCCTTTGTTTTTAAAATAAAAAAGTATCTATAGATAGACCAATATCTCTAATTAATATAGATTGAAATAAAATGAAAAAGCAACAAATTAGAAAAACTCTGTGATCATGTCTGTAAACAAGATTTGCCTTTACTCTCTTCTTAGAAAACTGACAGTTCTGTTTCTCAGGCTTGGGCCACAGGGCACAGGGAAAAGGAGAAACTACAAAGGATATACCAGGCAAGATGTTCTTAGAGAGTAAATCACCAGTCTCAAAACAGTGCAGCAGAGTGGTGAGAACAAATGTAAAGACTTCCAGCAAGACTGGGAGGGTCTGAGCGAGCACATGGGAAGCTCACTAAGGTGCCAACAGCAAGAGCAGGAGCCCTGTCATGTTGCTCCAGTAGCAAGGAAGCTGGGTCAAGAGGTTCCATGCTATGCGTTCACTTGGGAAAGTCTTTAATAACCTTCCAGGGAATTTCAAAGACTAGGAGGAGAATCTCTACCACGTTTTCCCAAACCCTCCCTTCCTTGTAGGAGGTCTGGGGGAGTAGACTATCACAGGGACACCTTGTGCCACCTGCTATTCAGAGACCTCTGGATAATGTAGGGAATGTAGGTATTCAGGGCTTCTGGAGTTGAATGCTTATTCTCAACTGTTCATACTGATCCGTAAGTACCTGGCAAAGAATTGGGGCAGGAAAGAGAAACAAGGTTTTGAAAAAGAGATAGGCTAATATGGTCATGTATTCTGAAATCTCAGGAATATTAGTTTAAAATGTATTTTACAAGTGATACAAGTATATAGGACCAAATGTAAAATCTGGCAGTGGGAGAATGATTTTAAAAAGAACAGGAAAAAATCAAAGAGAAGAATAATAATGAATTGAGAGAAGAACCAAGACAGTGCCATGTCATGGAAGTTAGATTTTAGAAATGTTTGAAAAATGTCATGAACAGTGCTAGAGGCTAAGGAACAAATCTTCTTGTTAATGTCACTTACATTGTCCTGGTTCACAAAAATCCCTGGATATGAAAGACTCTATTCCTTCTTATCAGTCCTCTGAGATCTCAGGCCCAGGAGACTGTGGGTCCTGCCTGACTCACCCAGTGACTTACACATTGGACAATGGCAAACACACACGCTCCTAGAGTCAGGAACAAAATGTTTCATTTTTGTATAACATCATCAAAAAATTCTCTCATGTTTTAGGGTACATATGCTCACAATGGATAAGACAGTGCCAAAGACAACAGAATTCTGTCATTAAAGAGCCAGTTCTTCCAGCTATGGAGAAATTATTTGACATCACCGAGGCAGCAGAGCTGTTCCACGGTCTAAGCCAATGGAGCATGTTTTAGACGCCTTCATCAGCAAGAGCCACACGGACCTCCTCCCCACTGGACCACTTCTCTCTCCTCCTCAGTGTGGCCTTGCAGATGCAGTCCTTAGTATCACTTCCACATTGACTTCCACATGTCCACCTGCACATACAAAAAATGACTCCCTTTAACTGACTATCTAATTATCCAAGTTAGAGAATTACCCAGGTTATAGAATGATGCCTTCCTAATACTGCTGCAGAATGAACCTGGCCATTCAAGGCAGAAAAAGCAGGACTTGTTTCACCTGGAACATTCACTTTGTTGAAGAATATTTTCTCCTTTATGCTTATAAAGAAACACATTGCTAATTTGGGCCATAAGAAATTCCTCTATAAATATCTTTGGGTTAATATTGTACTGAAACCTTACTTTGAATATGAGATTTTAGCTTGGAATCAAGTTGTTTTCTTTTCATATTCTCAGCCATGTTGTTTTCAGGTTCTTTTTCAAAGCAAGACCTTATAGTAATGTCAAGCCAGTTTTGAACAACTCATAAAATATAAGCCAACACCATGTGTCAAAACATCACTTCAGGGTGTCTTGAGCACTAACCAAATAATTAAATAATAGTATAAAAATGCTACCCAAAGCTACCCTTTTATTAGCTAACTCTAAATTTTTTCGATGGTGAATTAAAGCGATCCTGAAAGATACACTAGTTGTAAAACGAACTGTTGTAAGAAACGATGGGTATGAGGGAAGGTTCTATGTAATCAGAGAAATTACTTCTTAAAACATACTTGCAAGTGGATTTTATTTTTAGTGTATATACATGGCATGTTTAACTATATAAAACATTCATGAAAGAAAAGTATGTATTTCTATTTTTAAAAGATGTATTCTGACAAATTATCCTTTCTATTCATTTACCCTATTCCCACCGAGGTTACTAAAGGCATTTAATTTACGGTTCATTGGCCTCCTGTTTTTTAAGGTCTGTAAGTTTGTAAGTCTATAAGCATATACGTTTCTCTTTCTTAAACAAACTTTAGTGTACTTTTCTCTGAAAATCGTTCCATGTTAGCTCATAAAGATCTTCATCCTTTCGGTTATTGTGAGCATTGTCGTGTGGCTGCACCATGACTCCGCCAAACTCTAAGCAGTGCATGGGTGCTGAGGCCAGTCCGGTGTGTGGCTGGCAGAAATGTGCCTTCTGCTTATATTCTGATGCACCTTCATGTTTGCCTTTACATGTCTCTAATAGTGATTTTATGCTTTTTAACTTTGGATAGTTAGGTGCTATTGTGTGAAAGAAAACCAGAGTTCCAAAAGTTAGATTTATAAAAAGGTACAGAAAAATAACACATGAGAAAGTCTTTAATTAAATGCATGTGTGGTAGTGGGTCACCTGATTCCATCCATTTCCAAAGAACAGCTTCTCACACTCTACCCCTCACTGGGTACTCCTAGTACTTCCTACCTACTTGGGTAGACAGTAGAAATGGAATAGATAATGTTCTATTTTATATATAAGGTTCATTTGTTTACTTTAAAAGTTTTCTTATTTATATAAAATTGTTTAAATTGTTCAGCTGATGTTTTTCTATCTGTGAAAATTGTGTTTTAAGTTAAAATGGAACAAATCATAACTTTTTCATGAAAATAATGGAAATTGTTTCTTCATTTCCAACTTTGTACTTAATGGCAGTGTTTTGGGGAATGAATTAGTCACACAAAGTAAGGGCTAGGTGTCTCAGTTTATCTTTCCCACTGGACTCTAAATTCCATGCCTGACTCATAGTTGGAACTCATAAGATTTCTTGAATAAAAGAAAATTTTGAAAGATTAGCTACAATTAACAAGTTCAATTACTTAGCAAAAGCTAAGTAACTAGAAATAAGTAAAGACTGTAAGTCTAAAGGCAAAAGAGACTGCACATTGCTGTCATTGATAAAGTTGTTTTCCATGGGAGCAATACTGAAACCTCTGTACATGCATAGTGAATTGGACAATTTAAAATAGATAATGAATAATTTCAGCTACAGTACAACAAGTGCTGTCTTCAGAAGGAGATACCAGGTAGGTAGTGTATCAATCAAGCCTGGAAAGAAGTAGATGGCACCCGCAGCGGTGCTGAGGGGCAGAGTCTGAGAAAGGGGCAGTTTGCATAGATGAGCTCTGGCGATCTGTGCAGTACTGGACCTGCTAAGCTGCAGGAGAGGACCATTGGTAGAGTGTTGTCATTAGAAGTCATAACTACCACCAGCTCCTCACCAGGAAATGATGTGGCTCAGGGAAATACTCCAGACTTTCCTCCTACCTCCAACCTCCTGCCCTGAACTCTCACGGGAAAGATGCAAGAAAAAGTCAGAAAGCAAGGAAGAATTCCAGTTTAAGAATTCCAGATAGCTCAATCTTCTGGGCTCAAAGAAAGGTAGAAGATGATAGGACACAGATCTAGCTGGGGAAATGGAGATGATTATTCACACTGAGTGACTGGATACAGAAAAATTAGCTAAGTCGATCAAAGACCAATCTCAATTATTTTATATTTTTTCCAAATAGCCCTATTTATCTCTGTATTTGAATGAGTAAAGACTTTTGTAAAGACTTTCAACAGAGCTGTATTGTGTTGAGTGATCATAGTTCACGAGACATAACATCTATATGGTTAACTATACAAATATATGGCATGAAATAGTAAAAGAAATTTCAACCTACTCCAGTTTTCCACTGTATACTATTATACATTTTAACTCCATGAGTTCTTAGTAAAAAAGGCAAATACTTTTCATAATCCTGACAATCAAAACTCAATAGAACTGTTTTTATAAAATTCTTCAAACCTGTTTGAACCTTTTATTTGCTATAAATGTCCAGCTAAATTTCCATTTTTAGCCCCACCTTTGCTTTTACCCAGGAATGGAATGGAGTGTAAAGAGTTAAACTCTTTAAACTGCTTTCTTTTGTTAAAAGCTGGAGACCTCGCTGAGATTTCTAATATATCCAAATTGTCCCACAGCCTAACTTGGTCTCCAAAGAGTTGAAGTTGAATTTTGTTCAGCATTTAAACTGAATCACCACTTGTTTTTAACCAAAGTTGTTTTCATTTCAGTCAATTGCTCTTTAAACAGTGAACTCTAAGGAAAGTTTGAATTTCAATAGTAACAACTGCACTGTTTGCAGTATGCAAGACTCTACTCCTCTTCCAGTTTAGATAATCTTTCATTTCTCTCCTACTACTGAAAAAAGAAGAAAATACATCTCTTAATTGTGTGAAGGAACCCCCATCTCTTTTTACTTGGAGATTTACCTTTCCACAGATTGATCTGTGTGTTTTCCTTTTCTAACCAATGAAACAGATGAGGACAATTGTCACTGCACATTCAAATAGATGGATATATCATCACGACCTCAAAAATATGTATAAGTATTGTCAATTAAAAAATATTAAATCCAGTAAAAATAGAACAGAGAAAATACTTTCAAAATGCATAAATCTACAACTGCTCTAGAAAAAAAGAAAAATTTTAATAATGGCCTAGAAATTGGGAAGAACCCTTAAAAGACTAAAAGCAGATAGGATCACACTAATAAATCTTGGGAGCAGCCTATATATCCATCAACAAACGAATGCATAAAGAAAATGTAGTATTAATGTACAAAGGAGTAAAACTCTGCCATAAATAAACACAGAATTGGTCTTTGGTAGGAAAATAGGTTCATCTTGGGATCATAATGTTAAATGCAGTAGATTACACATAAGCTTAAATATCACATGGTTTCCCTTATATGAGAAACTCAATATATAAATAAAGTACAAAGTAAAGGATAGACAATAGAAAATAGCAAGATGATTCTTTGGCATATAGGAAAGGAACTAAGAGATGAAGGGAGAAAAATGATATAAAAAAGAAAGGGAGGTGAACTGCACAGATACCAAGTCCCTATGAAGAATGTGATCATCACATTCTACAAACAAGTGTAAAATTATACATACACATATACATATACATATACATATACATATACATATACATATGGAGATGTATACATATACATAGGAGATGTAGAGAAAGGGTTGACAGGGAAGGAGGGAGTTAAAAAAAAATAATTAAGAAATGCCATGTATATGTGCCAACTCCCACAATGAACATAATCATTATGTACTACAAATGTACCAGTTAGAAATAAAAGATACGAAATTTCAAAATAGAAAGCAGCTTTAGAAAATATTGAGAAAATTCAACAAGATATAATGTAATAATATATGTTGCACTCAAAATGTTTACTTGATGCAAAAAGCATCAGAGAAAAAGTGAAAGAGGAACAAAAAGGACAGGATAGATGGAGAAAGCAAGCAGTGACATAGCAAATGTAAAAACAACCATGCCAACATCAACAGGAAATGTAAATGAATCAAAAGACAGAGGGCTGTCCCTTCCCTGTCTTCAAGTGGCTATCTCTCTGTGGGGTCCTCTGGGTCTTGATTTCCTCTTTCTATAAGGGCATAGGTACACTAGACTAGGACCCATGCAACAAAGACCACTCTAACTTCTTGATACCTATAAAGGTGCTGTCTCTAAAGAAGTCCCCACTCTCAGGTACAGGGGCTCAAGACTTCAGTGTATGAACTTGGCAATGGGAGGACACAATTAAACCCCTAATAACTACTTACCATTGTTTGCTATCTAAGTGCTACCAAGAAATGGGTGAATCACTGCTTTAGGTCAGTCTAGAATAGGTAAATGTGGTATGAGCAAAAGGGTGCCAAGATCTGAGCTTCTGCCTAAGAGCAGGTACTTTCCTTCCAGACTTTCGCCTTTCCCTCTCCACAAAATACTGTGTTCGAGACACCACAGAGCCAGGCAAGTCCCTATAGATGACAGACTCTGTCCAGTGTAGGCCCAGGGCACTTCTCCTGAGCCATCTTGGTGATGGCTGGCCCTAGTTCTATTTGTGTATGGCTCAACCTCAAACACCAGCTATAGATGAGTACTTTAATTTAGGCCAGAGAGTGGCATTTGTGGTCATCCTCCTCTGGATAAACCCCAAACTGCAGTTTCTGGCAAACCAACAACTATGAGTGTATCTTTACTTAAAACTTTTCCTTAGGATGAGTGAATGCATCCTTTCATGGGAGAAAGTGCATTGAAAACTGCTAAGCAATCCTAATACAGAAAAAAAACTGGAGATGTAGGCCATACCATCAATTTATGAATACATCTCCATTGTGGCAATTTCTTAGCCCTGACATTGTAGGGGGTTAAAATGGTTTCACTTGGACAAAGTACTCATCACCATGAAAAGAAAGTGGCGAAACCCTGGTGCTATTGGTGATGAACTCTTTTCTTTATAAATGAGCTGAGAAATCCAGGTCAAAAGCTGTAAATTCATGCAATGAATTCATTCAGATTTAAACTTCAGATCTGCCCCGGTGGCCAACATATGAGCTGTCTGTATTCAGGGTAAAGCCTTTTTTGCTTCTTTTTTTTGGCAAGAATACTGACTGTTGGATTATTTGTCTTGCATATTTTTAATACTTGAACCAGCTTATATAGAATATCCTTTAACAGATATGCATTTATCTTCAAAGAATGAAGTACTCACTTGACTGGATAAAAGTAGGGGCTAGCTTAGATCTCAACCCCTCCCGGTTGTTAGTGAAGATTATGAAGATTTTCTTTACCCTGTTTTCATTTCACTGGTAAAATAAGGAAATGTGTATGGACCGCTCCCAAAACGGGACCCTTCAATGCAAATGCTTATGGAATCTGCTTTGCCGCACACACACCAAACTACAAAAATCAGTTTCCCAGAAGGTGAGCCTCTTATACGTTATACAGATACGTGGTGGGTATGGCTGGAAAGAACACAGACTTGGAATTCATGGAGACTTGGAAGTGGATCAAATGCCATAATTTATCAGTTACACTCTTGGATAAATTATTTCACCTGTCGGATTCAGTTTCTGCATTGCTAAAATGAGGCGGCCACCATAGGTGTGTGAAGGAATAATAACTGTCCAACTGCACGAACAAAGGAGGCAATGAGAGGAGGAGATGCTGTTCCTAAGAAGGTACAAATTATTTATATAAGAACCCAAAATATAAAGAAAGAGCAAAAGAAAAGATCATAGGAAACAGGGAGATGGATCTTTTGCAAAAAAGAAGGGAACCAAGAGACGGAGGGAGCAGGGAGGAAGGGGAGGGAAAGAGGATAAAGAAGAAGAATTAAGGTGTGTTACGTGCATGCACCAACTCCACACAGTGAATTCAATCATTATGGACTAGAAACACATACTAATAAAACATTTTAAAAAACTTTGAAGTTACACCTGGAGAGGAGATAGGCAGATGCTCTGCTGTCCTGAGGATACTTTGTCCCAAGGTCATGCGGTCAGCTCTTGAAGGAGCTGAGCCCTGCTAAGTGCCCATAAGCCTGACGTGCACAATCCCAAAGGTGAGATGCGATCATCGCCATTGTGTGGAGGCGAAGTAGAGTCAATTATCTAAGCCACAGGACTCATTAAATGGGGGATCCAGAAATTAAAATTGGCTGAAAAACCTGTGATTTTCTGCAACACCAAACTGGTTAAATAATAACAACAACAATAAAAAGCCTGACCCTGCAGATTGAAAAGGAGGCTGTACTTGGATTTCCAAGCCTCAGTTCACTGGGTCAGTCTTCCTCGGCTCAGTCCTACCCCTCCTTGTGTCTGCTCTGCCGCTAGTCTGGCTGCTTCTTATCATCAGATGATCCTAACACTGTGCTCCTCTCTCTTCTGAATGGGACTCTTGCCCTCTCCTATCTCCGGCCTGGAGTTTCAGTCTTCTTTTTGTCTTCACAATCTCACCGTTCCCACTTCGAAATCTAGTGCTGATTCTCCTGATTTTGTTATGCTGCATCTGGAACATGAAGACCAGGGAAAGGTTTGATTCAGAGACGAGGTTTCTCACATTGATCTCATCTCCTTCCTCCTCTTCCTTCCTTCCTCCTCCTCCTCCTTCTCCTCTTCCTCCTGTGGTCCTAGCATCTTCAGATCGTACCTCTTACCCAGGCTGGCTCAAAGACCTCCTTCCAAATTACCTAATCCTTTAGGCTTGTCCCTGTCACAGATTTTCATGAACTCTGTTAGATTCCGTTTATTCACTTGTCTGTCCCCTCGTCCACCATGAACGTTCTTGAGGAAAAGTGTTGTATACATCACACTTCTCGTCAGCTGCCTAACGTTTCACACTGCACTGGTGCTTGCTGACTACTTAGTACTTAGGACAGTAAGCATGTGCTGAATGAACAGCTTGTTTTTGCACAGCATTGAATGAACCAGAAGAGAGTTACACAAGTAAGCTCAAGAAACAATATAACCACACATTTAATGATTTACATAGATCCCTAATCTAGCGATGAGTAATTTTAAAATGACCTTTGGTAATTACATTTTAAATAAAGATGATAACCTAAATGTGAAAAGTGTCTCGTAGATGGCAACACTAAAGAAGTAAAAGCTTAGTTCAAGGGCTCCATCCAAAATGTAAGATATTCTAGCTTTTTGCTTGAATCGAACGTTGTTTTGATTACATCAGTGTCCTTAGTTTACTGTGAGGACATGTCCGATTTGTTGTCATTTGATTTTCTGCCCTCTCCCATCTTATAGCTTTTTATTATTGCCAGTCTTAGATATTGTCCAAAGTTTATTCAAACTTGCCTGAACCTTTTGGGGCTAGAAATTAGGTGGACTGTTTTCTTCATGAGACTTCTAGTGCTTTTGGCTTTGAAAGACTGGAACAGCAACAAGAATAGCTTTTCTTGTGGTATTTTAGTTTCTACTCCCAACCCAAACCAGGAAGTGCAGAGATGCACAAAAATTAAAAGAAAGGGGAAAAAGTTAACTCAACTTTTTGAACTTCAAATATGACTGAGGTTCAATTTCAGTTTAAGGCAAAGGTTCAACTAAGCTCTTATTTTATCGAAACCACTTGGCACTTCAATGAAACTGCTGGTAGCTCACATATAGAATTCTTTCCTAATGTAAGGAGAGAGAGAGCATTGCTGGCATAAAGAACCACCATGTCAACAGGATGATCTATGGTGTTACCATTGTTATATCAGAGTTCCCAGGACAGTTTCAGCAATGAAAGCAGAGGCTCATATAAGTGCAATCAATACTTTACTTCTCAGAATGTGTGTGTGTGTGTGTGTGTGTATATATATATATATATATAATTGTATACTATAAGTATTGTATGTATAATATTTATATATGTAATATATATAATGCATTATATGACTAATAAGATGAGGTCACACATTTCCCCCCAGCACATCCCCCACAAGGTCACGCCACTCACCTCAATGAGTCCCCATTGCCCATGTTTCCAACACCTTCTGACAGTGGATAGTGCCACCAAATTGTGTTCTTAGAGTCTTCATGAACCAATCTCCCTCCAAAATTTCTACCTCTGAACCCACAAGACTTTGGGGAAACATTTTATATGCAGAGCATAACATAGAGTAAATGCTTAAATTCCTGAAATCTAAGGGTTTGGTGAGCACCAAAATCTATCCACATAAGACCAAAACTGTAAGAAGAGTCACAATTTATGAATGGTTGAAAGTTAAATTTTCTATAAACTACAAGCAGATACAAATGATATTCAAGCACTCAGGCATCCTCAGCCGTCTGAGGAGAGGCTTCAGTTAGGATTTATTAGCTGTTCTATTTACTGGAGAACAACTTGACTACAGGAACGTATTTGCCTGATAGACGCCAAAGGAAATAAGTGGAGCTATTTTTCTCCTAGTCTGTGTCTACATGAAAAAAAGAAGTTAGCCAAACAAAAAGCCAAGTCAGTCGATTCACCGAAGGAATGTCCATTAAAGTACTTAGGTGCTGGGCAGTGAGTGCTTGCTTTGCATGGTGCTTAGACACCACCACAATGAAATGTCTACACCTAATAAAGTTTTAATAAGAAACACACCATCTAAATTTGGTAGCTTACCCAAGTTTTGATATCCTTGCAAAAGGATGCTAGAAGAAATGATTACCTGTTAACCAGCAAATATTAACTTCGTAGTATAAAAGCCTACCAAACTTATTTTAGTTTTTACATTTCTGATATTTTTGCCTCTGGTGCAGTCCCAAAACACTGAAATGATTGGTGCTTAAAGAATGTTTTGATATTGATACCATTTGTGGCTTTGAACCAGGGATCCCTGTGTACATTACTTTATAAAACATATTAGTAAATTATTTAAAGTACTATACTTTTGAAGACAAGATAGATGCTTGACTAAATAGGTAAGAGACTATTTTATCAGCTATTATCAACATTTTCAAGGTAATTGCTGATAAAATTTTTAGTTGTATTCTGGGATATTTCTTGCAATTTAGTATGTGAGTTTATTTCAACAATCTTTGAAGTACTATAAAAATGTAAGATAGAGTACTAGCACCTATAGTATTTTCTTTAAATGTACTATAATAATGTACTGAATTAAGTTTGGATGAACCCAGAGAAGTACCAGGCAGAAGAGTGTAAAAGGGTACTATTTTCTAGGGGAAAAATTGTTAGTATTGGCAGACAGAGATATTGGCCAGCTGTCTCTAGTTATGACACCAACATAAAGGCTTCTGGTATGTTTCAGAGCTGCCTTAACAGTACACAGTATCTGTCTACAAGATGAAATGCAAAAGGAGTGCTAGGTAAGAAAAGAAAGTTTCTAAACACAGCTAAGCAGTGGACAAGTTGGATGCAGGCGTGTGTGTGTGTGTGTGTGTGTGTGTGTGTGTGTGTGTGCGTGTGTGTGGTACTGGGGATTGAACCCAGGGCCTAGGCACTGAACTACATCTCTAGCCTTTATTTACTTATTTATTTATTTACCTTTGAGACAGAGTCTTCATAAGCTGCCCAACCTGGGCTTGAACTTGCAGTCCTCCTGCCTCAGTCTTCTAAAGTGTTGGGGCTGCAGGCATGAACCCCATTCCCGCCTTCCTGTCTTGAAAGCCCTAATCCTTTCCATGCAGCCTTGCCTCTGAATTAGCCGAACCACTTCTCCACCTCTGCGTGGAAGTAGAAAGCAGACCTTTTGTAGAACTGCCTTCAGTGCCAGGTTAAGAAGATGCCAGACTTTTCAAGGAAAGTGGATTTCCCTTGTGTGTTCTGGCTTACAAAACTTGTCTCTTTCATTTTAGGAATAAAATTGTCGCACCTTCTAAACAGCAGAATAAGCCAAATTCAACAACCAAAGTCTTGTTTTTCTATGAATGATCCTGACCAGTCCTTTAAGAAAGGGAGTTAGGTGGAGAATATAAATATATAAATAAAAATGAAAGACTGGCTCATCTTACTGCAGTAAGCATTTCATCTATCCACTGATTTAGGATTCAGCATACTGTTGGAGAAACAGAACCTTAGCAGTCACTTATTCTGAGTGGAAAGTAGATAGGAAATGACCCTCGGAATGCTTGCTCCTGTGTGCACCCCAAAACTACGCACAGATGAGCCCTTTGAGGCCAGGGACACTTGAGGGTCTTGCAACAATGGACTTGTATGCTTTGTTTATGTAATTGTGTGGTTTCTGTGTGTGTGTGCATGCTGGACAAGCACCACACTTGGTCTAGTAGTTTCTAAATATGTGCATACATTTACTACAAAGATGTCAAAATGCAAGAAGTTAACAAAAGATCTAGGTATGGTTGCTCACAGCTATAATTCCAGCACTTGGGGGCAGAGGCAGGAGGATCACCCTGAGTTTGATGCCTGTCTGGGCTACATAACTCAGAAGAACCTGTCTCAAAGGAAACAATGAAATTAATAAAGACAGGACCCTCAAGATTACACGAAACCAAATAAATCATGGCAACGTGAGATACAAAGTCCTTCAATATTCAGTTTAGGTAAAATCAATGTGTCTTACATTTTTGTATCCAAAAAAATTGCAATAAGAAGAATCAAATTATGACTTTTTCCTGTTGATGTTAACAGCTGCCGCACTGCCCCAGGCTATTTGGTGTGTTACAAAAACACAGAAGTGAGAACGTTTTCCATGAGGACTGTGTTGAAAGGCTGTGCCGGGGTTTAATAAAGCTTTGGAAGTTCAGCTCCCCTTATTTTCTGATGCATGTATATGCAAAAGATTAGGTTACTGAGAAAGGAAGGAAGACAGTGCTCTTTTCATTGCTGAGACAAAGACTGAATTACAGCTGAAACCTGCCTCCAGGGTGAAGAGAGGGAGGGGGTGTAACTGGGAGGCTGGAGAGATAAGGGAAGCCGCCTGGAGAGACGGGGTGGTCTGCAGCGGCTCCCCGCTCTCCGGAAGAACCCTTTTCAGAGAGTTAACTCCCTGCAAAGCCCCTGCTCCTTCGCACTGCCTCTGCTGAAGACACCATGCGGCCAGCGGGAACTAAAGATTTGTTTTCACCTTGTTGTTTTTCATTGTGTACAAATTTATTAAATCAGGATCATTGTTTAAAATAGTGAAGATGATTTTAAGGAAACAGGAGCCCAGCAAGCCCTCTACCACTAAGCCTCACCTCCCTCCCCTTTTTGGGGGGAGAAGGAGGAGAGAGCTGAGCTTTTTATTTCTTTTCTTTTCTTTTTTTATTTCAAAGAGAAAAAAAAATTTCAAAACTAGATAATTAGAAGATAACAATGGTTAATACATTGCATACTGTTATCTTTAAATTAGTTACTCCGAGTACAACATATCTGCATTTAATTGTTCAACCAATACTAGCACAAACCTTTTCAATGAACTGAGAGAAATTAGTAGTGTAACTGCCTTAACTCTCCCTCTTGCCTTTCTTAGGGTGAGAATCCCTGGAAGGCAAAGGCTCCTGCATCTCTCTTTGATGGACTGCTGTCTCTACAGGACATATGCTAGAAACGTATTCGGAGATTAGCACAGAATACTTCTTTCTCTATTTTTCAGTTCTTTGTGGCACATAAACACTGGATCCAGCTCAGCAGATTGTTGTGTGTATGCACTGATCTTAAGCATTTTTTTTCTTTCCCTTCCCCTCTACATCCTCATCTCTCCCTGAACCCAGATTCTTTCCCAGTGTTACAGGAAAAGTGAGTTAGACAAAATTATAGGCAGTCAGACAGGGCTGGGCCCTCGGGGGAACCAGTGCAGAAGTTCAGATGCCTTGTAACCTCTGAGGAGACAGACACCTGCTGTGGGCCAGATATCAAGACAAAAGGCAGATCCTAAGGATTGATATTCTAAATAGTTCTATATCACCCTGAGGAAGTCAGG
>RJWM01011583.1:0-41414 GCA_004363535.1 Dasyprocta punctata | reverse complement strand
TTCGCTTACTACGTGACCCGCTTCACCATTTGTCCTTGATTTAATCAATTTTACCTGGACAATTAGTCTTATTGGTTAACTGTAGTTATGTCCCACCTTATGCCCACCTTGCAGATTCCCATTTTCCCCGCCTTGGACCCGTCTAACCTCATGGTTTTACTGTATAAAAGTCCCTAAAAATGACAGAGTCTTGGGCAACCCGCTCAGGCCCCCTTCTGTCCCTCAGACAGAAGCTTTCTTTCCCTCAATAAATATATCTTGCTCTTATCCTCCGTCGTTCCTAAAATTCATTCTTCGATTTTAGAGAACACGAACTCGCGCCAGACGTATAGTAGGTTGGGAGTTTCATTCCCCCATATCATTTGGAGGTCTGGGATCATTTTTCCTATATCACCAGCTCCACAAAGTCTACCTCTTTGTTTTCTATAATCTTTTATTTTGCTCGTTAAATTATTTATGTTTTGGGTTACCCATATTAAAGAAACCATGTGATATTTAACCCTTGGTGTCTCATTTATTTCACTTAACATTTTTGTCTCAAGCTGCCTCCATTTTCCTGCAAATGAGTAAAATTTATCTTTATGTATAAATAATACATTTCCTTTATCCATTCACCTGTTTATAGGCATGTAGGCCACTTCAATAATTTAGCCTTTATGAATTATGCAGCTGCAAACATGGATATGCATGGATCACTGTGTTATGAAGTCTCAACTCTTTCAGGAAGTTACTCAAAATGTTATAGGTGGGTTGAATTGAATTTCCATTTTAGTTTTTGAGCAACCTCCATACTATTTTCCAAGTAGTTGTAGTAGTTTACATTTCCACCAACAATGTAGAAGGGTTCTTTTTTCCCCACAATACTGCCAGCATTTGTTATTTTTCTGAGTTCCTGATGATAGCCATTCTTTCTGGATAAAATGGAATCACACTTGTTTTGATTTGCATTTCTTTTCTTTTTCTTTTTCTTTTTTTTTTTTTTTTTTTTTTTTTTTTTTTTTTTTTTTTTTTTTTTTTTTTTTTTTTTTTTTTTTTTTTTTTTTTGTACTGGAGATTGAACTCAAAACCTTGTGCTTGCTAGGCAGGCGCTTATGGCACTGAGCTAAATCCCTGGCCCTATTTTTGAGACAGGGTCTCACTATGCAGTTCAGGCTGGCCTTGAACTCACTTTGTAGCCCAGGCTGGTCTCAAACTCACAACGATCCCCCTGCCTCAGCCTACTGAGTGCTGGGATTAAAGGCATGTGCTGCCATGCCCAGCTCTTGATTTGCATTTCTTAAATGGCCAAAGATGCTGAATATTCTCCAGGTACTTGTTGGCCATCTATGCTTCATCTTTTGAGAACTGTCTATTCATTTCAATTGCCCATTTTTAGATTGGTTTGTTATTTTGGTAGGTATAATTATTTGTGTTCTTTATGTATTTTAGATATTAGTCCTCTGTCTGAGTAGTAGCTTGCAAAATTTTTCCCATTCTTTAGGATGTTTCTTCATTCTGTTAGTTATTTTCTTTGCAATTGAAAAGTTTTTTTAATTTAGTATAATCCATTTGTTGATTCTTACTGAATCAACAAATTTATTTCTCATGTAACTGGGCTTCTCTTCAAAACAAAAAGTCTATGCCCATACCTGTAATATTTAACTCTTGAAAAACACCATTCTCAAAGTAAAAGTCTTCCAAGGCTCTCAAGACCCATTCAGGAACCTACGAGGTTAAAACTAAAATGTGTTTGCCCTGTCAGTGGGTGCACATTTGCACTAATGTTGCAGAGGCCATAATAGGTAAAACACTGACAACTCGCACAAATTCAGGCAGTGGTGCCAAACTCCAACAAGTTAGGTGGTTCGCTTTGACATCTTTAGTAAGAAAAGTCAGTTTGAAAAGATCACTGATGAAGCAGCGAACATGTTTAAATAATCTCAACTCCTCAGACTCTGTGAGGTTTGATGAAATGAGTGTTTACAAAGGCTGCATACTGAAATAGGATGTCTGTACCAAAGAAAAGTGCAGATTCCATTCTGTTTTGTGGACTGTCTTTTAAACAAAAATAACATTTTGATTTGATTTTTAAAATTTTATTGATACATTTTAAATAATATGTAATGATAACATTCATCATAGGGAATTTGTACCTGTACGTGATACACCTTGCTTCTTTATTTTTTCCCATTCCTCTCCCTTCAACTTCTCTTCCCCTCCTTATACACAAAAGCTTTGTCTTATTTTTTGCCTTCTGTTATTTTTTTCTTATCCCTCTTTACTTTTCCCTTCCCCTCTCTCATCTTTCTCTACTCATCTGAATATTTGAAAGGTCAACTTATTCACATAATATGGGTATTCAGATTTGGGACTTTGGTGACAATCCCTCAGACAGAACACATAGCATACATCATGGGGAAAATGACAGGTAGATTTGTTGCCATGAACTTTTCTTTAGCACTAATAGTTTATCAGTTTTCCTGTACTTGACCATTTTTCTGATAACATAGGTTAATTTATTTTAAAATATTATTTTTACAATATTTAATAAAATGTAAAAATATATGGAAAATCTATGTAACTCAATAACCCACTCTTTTCCACATGACTAGTAATAATGATTTAAAAAATCATGTGTGTAAAAAAACTATAAAACTGACCAATTGATGTTCATATAATAAAATATGAAAATTTATTGAAATGGTTCCAGGTTCCACATGCAAGAGCTTTTTTATATCAAATAATATCTATAATCAACACAAGCTGAAAAGCCTAGAAATACTCCTAACTTTTCAAATTCCATATAACTCAACCAAAACAATAAATCACAACATAATGAATGCAGAAGAAAATATGAGTTTAGCTGTCTATTATTAAGCCAGGAATTGAAAAGATTCACCACGCTGTAAGACAAGTGCATTCTTTTGACTACCGTGTTTGTTCTTCTTACTACTGCATTTTTATTTTAAATGCATTAATAAATAAATATATTTCTCAGTTTTAGTTTTCAATATATTAAATATTGATAGATAACCCACATAAATGAATGCTATTTGGGGTCCTTAAAATTTTAGTATAAATGGGTCTTGAAACCAGAAAGGTTGAAAACTCTTGTTGTAGAGAAAGGATACAGTTTCAACTTTTCAGACAACCAGCAAATTGGGAGTTATTAGCTTATAACTTATTGGTCAAAAATAATAAACATCTTGAAAGTTTGTAAAGTTGCAGTAAGAGTATAATTGCAACAAGTCAAATGTTGTTTACAATATAATTTTGAGCTTGAAATCTTATAACAAATGTTTAAAGTGCCTAACACCTGTGATGTAAAAATAAAGTAATGAAGCATTCCAAAAGAGTTCAAGAACATTTCCTTAAGTCTCTTATGAAATAGGTCAAGATAACCTCCTTTTTTTTGGTCATTTCACAAATTTTGCAAATAAGCACTTGATTTTCAACCCTCACTTGTAAATTAGAAAAACTTATGCTACTGACTTTCAGAATATGACTCCCTACTATAAATACTAATCTTTGGGACATTCTTATTTCTTCCTTTCCTTGTTCATTCTGAAACTATTTATTGAGCAACTAGTCACCACTGAGCATCATGCACATAGCAAAGGCAGAAACCACAGGATTGCAAGAACTGCACAATGGGTAGCAGAGAGCACACAAAGAGGTGACCTTTACAGTGGAAACTTTTCCCTGGAAGAGGAGGCTTCGAATAGAAATTCATTTTAGTATTATATTCAAGTTTTCCAAAATGATTGTGCCATTCTTGAAACTTCAATCTGCAGTGAGGGAAAACTTCCCAGGGAGCGTACTCAGAAAGACACACTGGCTTCGGTGTCAGTGGCGAGCTGGTGTGGCCTCTCTTCTCCTACTCATGGGCACCTCCCCTGGTTCCACCAATGTCGGAGGTGATCAGCTGTCTACCAGGGTTATGAAGAGGAAAAGTAGGGGTCTTCATTTCATACCCAAAAGTTGAGCTTGTTTTAAATTTGTGTTTACCCATAGTGATTTCTGTTAAAACATCTCACAGATTTGTTGGCAACCTCTATACATATCTGAGAAATGGTGCCCGGAAGTCAAAATGCTGCAGATAGCGCTGCATTTCAGTCATGCTCTGTTGCATATGGCATCAATAATGAACACTACTGGAATGCATTTTCAAAGATCCCAGGTCCTCTTAGGCATTCCAGATCTAATTTCCAAGCAAGCTGGATAGTCTAAAGATGTTCATGGATATTTACAATATAATATAATATAATATAATATAATATAATATAAATGACTAGCTAATCACAGCATAATTACAAAAAGAAAACAAACGGGTTCGTTACTGCATGTACTGATGAGTGGTAGGGTGATAGGGATATTGCATTTTTTCTTCTTTATTCCTTCTTCCCCAAAGGACAGTCCATGGCCAAGGAGAGTCACGGTTCTCCATAACAGCAGAATCCTTTGCATAATCTGCTTGATGTACCTTATTTATTGTCTACTTCGACCTGACCATCTGAGCCCACCAGAACCCTGGGGAAACTCCATCATCTGGAGAAGGTCGGTTTCAGCACTTTGCCCCCACTGTCACCCTGAAGGAATGCTGTTGTTCAACATGACTGGGAGGCAGCAGCTATATCCCAGGAGCATACAGGGAAGGGTAAGAGCCAACTGGGTGTGAGCTGCATGCCACAGCACACTCAGGGAACTCATCAACAGATAAATTTGTTGTGAGCATGGCAACCCAGCATCCAACCACCTCCCACACGCATGAGAATTTAGGGGGATGTTTTAGATCTAAAACATAACAACATGCTCAGTGGCATTTGGGGAAAAGTAAATTTCTGTCTAAAGATGTTCCTCTGATTTAGAGAACATGGCACAATGTAGAAGAACCTTAAGATTGGAACTCGGGGCTAGGGTCAGATTCTAGTCTCATGGCCTTGAAAAATGAACTGTGAAGCCTTTATAAATTTCAGTTTCTTCACGTGTAAAATAAGAAGGAATATGTCTGTTCCTGAGGCTTGCTGTGTGGGTTAAATGAGTGAAGAGGTAATGACCTTCCTGCTGAAGTCAGCTCCCTCCACTTTCATTTCAGTGAGTTCTCTGCTGGCTCTGTCAAAACACTCCCAAGACACATTGTGCTACCTGACCTTTCCTTACCTGACAGTTTACCCTGCCATGGTAAAACTCCAATAAGATGTCACTACAGCCTGTAACATTATTTTATGCTGTGAGTTTTGCAGTATTTTAAACATAAAGAATCATCTTACTCCAGTTCAACTTAACTTTGCACTTAATGAAGTCATGCCAGGCACAAGGTACTGAGCTTGAACCCAATGACAAAACACAGCACTTGTTCTTTGGAAACATGCACAAGGGGCGAGATACTCCTCACAGGCACAAGCACATTAAGATGAGACAGGACATGGGAGTGTCTCGGGAGACAAATACATAATGTAAGAGGAGTCTGTGGCAAAGCACACCTCAAGTTTCTCTGCAGATACCTGTTTAACCAGGAGAGTCATTGAGGGCTTCCATCTGCCACACTTGCAAGTGTGGTGCCAGGACTCTTGGTGGCTCCAGGAGACTTCCTTCAATGCGAGACCCTGCGGGCTGGCAACCATGGTCGAATCCCTGCATCTCCCAGCCCATTGTCAGCACTCAGAAAAAGCGTGGCAAGCTCCACCTCACACTGAATGCATATTAATATGACACTGTAGATCTTTATCCACTCCCGGAGTTGAAACAGTTTGTCTTCCATTGAATTTAAAGAAAAAATTGGTAAATGTATATTGCTCTATAAACAGTACAGCACAAAGTCTGTTGCAATTCTGTACAATTTTCTGTAATCAAGTATACTTAAGTGGAATTTACATGATCATTATGCTCTGCACTGAGGAAATGATTCCTTTAGCCTGCAGCTATTAGAACCATCCCAGCGCCAGGGCTAGGCTGTCAGCACCAGGGGCAGCAATTTCCTCGAGTTTCTTTTTAACATGGACACACAGCTCCTATTTGTGATTTGAGTCCTGTTTTTTAACCCAAAAGTTTGCCGCTTTGCATGGAAATAAAAACAATTTCAAGGATGGTAAGTTTTAGCTTGTCACTAAAAATATCCAGTCATCAGCAGAGAAGGCCATTGTTCAGTCACTTGTAGCAAAGATGACCTCTTTGCCAGGCTTGGCCTAGAGCAGCAAGCGTCTGCTCACGAGCTCCTCTTTCATGGACTCAAAACAAACACTCAGCTCTTCTGCTGGCCTCCAGCCTAGAATGGAGTCGGGGACCGTCCTGAATGAAGAAACTTCCCTATCCATGGCGAAAGGGGCCAGTCCCAACCCAGCTGATAGAGGACAATCGGGTATGTTACACATTAATAGCTGTTAATATCAGCACCCACCTGGCCCAGGTTCAGTGTCTTTCAACCTTGAGGACTTGGTCATCAAGGTTATTCATATTACCAAGGTAGAACAGTCATTATATTAGTTTTTAAAATTAAAATTTAAGACTTTTTTCACATAAACCTCTACTTTGAATATACCTCTATCCCAAGATCACAAGAATATATTTCGCTACTAGAAGTCACCAAGTGAATACTTAGAAAATAAATGCCAAGTCCAGAAAAGTCATACATAAAATTGCCTCCTATCTTGAAGACTGATGGTGAAATTTACACAGCTGAACAGACCCTCTGAGAAATTGAAACCACATGCTGTTCTTACCCCAGGCACTGTTAGTGTGTGAGAAGGAACCATGCCAAGTTTGCTTTTACAAATAGAGAAATTGAGGCAAAACACCATGAGGAACAAAGAGAAATGTTAGAAATACGACTTACAAAATCTCTCTTCTTAGTATAGTCAAGATGATAGTTAAATTGACTTCTAACAGTAAAGGTACAAAGTTCACAAAAACTCTAGACATTTATTCAGATGTGCAAATTCTACTGTTTTTCCACAAAGCATATGATATATACTTTGACCCTCTGTTGTGCCTGGTCTTAGCAAATGTGATCTTGATTGACCCCATGTAAATTCAGTAATGTAACATTTATCATTGGCAAGTCCTGCTTTCTCCTATGGCCCTTTTTAGGCTGGCACCTTGGTTGCATGGAGTATGCCAGGTGATTTCCACTGAGTGCAGTGGAACACAGAGAGACGTCCACTACCTGCTGAAATGCATTTACTGAATCCAATTCTTCACTATTGTTCTGATACCATGTTGACATTCAGACAGGCCTGAATTTCAGCAAGGCATCCCTGATCCTGCCTGGGAAAATCTCAGGTCTTACAACTCTCCCTGTCATATCTAATCATTTACTACAATAACACTATGACTGTACCCACATCTCTGGGGGAGTTTAAGGTACTCTGAGAGGATGTCTATGGTTATGTCCCTTAGATACACCATGCAGCTTTCCCAATTCCTCTCTTGCATGCTACTACAGAGTAGGGAATTTGGGAGGTTTTCTACCCTCCATACTTGGAGGTTACTTTGGAGTATGATAGGATGTAAGTCTGGCCCAACAATCTACATGAAAAGTTTATTCTCTCTCTTTCCATCCAATTCTTCACTTCCCTAATTTAGTAGCTCTTGAAGAGCTGGAAAATGAGATGAGGAAAGCTAATTTTCTCTAAACTCAAGTTCTCATACATTTAAATTAATACAGCAGTATCTTGGTTCATGAATTTAATCTTTTCCATAACTCTGGAATGATGGCCAGGTTCATGTTCCTACAGGACAGACAGCCATGGTCATGTTCATCACCCAATGCAGAGTGCTCAAGCAAAAACAAAATTTTGCTAAATTTTGTGAACCAAATTGTTTGCAAACAAAAGCATTTGTGAAATGAGGTACCACTGTACTTTACCATATTACCTTGCCAAACCATAAAGATCGGAGATTACTAAATATAAGACCAAGTACTTTGAGTATTCTTTCTTTCCTCTGAGAACTAATGTCATAAAACTCTATGGAAAAACAGAGACAAAACATCAGAATGGAAATGAAAAATTTAAGAATGTGGAGACTATTATTTTGATTAGAGAGAATCCCCCATACTATCACAGGGATTTTCTTTCTTTATTTTATCTTTTTCCCACTCTTTCATTTTTAGCAAATAGTATTGCAAATTTGCATTGTATTTGTACAGTGACTCACCCAGATGCCATTCTGTGGTCCCACAACTCATCATTTCTCTGAGCTTTCTCAAGATTCCTGCTCCCTCTCCTCTCTATTCTGGTTATTCTCCTGACTGTGCTTTACTTGCACCTCATTTTCCCTTTATCCATCCCAGTCTTTTCAAGATAATGTAAAAGATAATGCTACTTATTTGACACTAAGCACACACAGATGATTGTTAGTCCTTGACAGCCAACCTGAGCATGAGGAAGCAGATATTTTAGAGGAGCTCTAATCCTCCTTTGAAACACTTCTGGACCTTAACAAATGAGGAAGCTATGATCTGGTCAGATCCTCACTACCCATCACTATCTTTCTGCTTTTGCACACCCTCCACAAAGCATCCTTCAGTTACTCTCCTTGTTAATGTTATGATCTCTCAAAGAGCAACCCAAGGATCCTCTGTAACAATCCACTTCTCTCATTTCCATCCACTATCTTACACTAGTCTCAATTTGCTTCAAGTGTCTAGTTGTTATTTTAATCATATTTTAAGATACTTGAGAGGCATCAGTCATATTTTCTAGAACTAGAATGATGACCAAATCACTTTAATTTAAAGTTGAAAACATTTTAGTTACTCAAAGACTTTGAAGAATAAAAGCAGTGCATAGTGAAAAGAGCATGGGTGGAGTCACATAGGGATGTAAGCCTCTCTATCATCACTTATGAACTAGTATATGTGTGAAAGTAAAAATGTTAGTTCTGTGAGAATTTAGAAAAATGATAGCATGAAGGTACTAGTAAACCTTCACAACTATCAACTGAATTAATTAATTAATTAAAATATTCCAAATATAACATAAAAAATGAAAGTAAGGAGATAAAAAGGACAAGGCCCATGAAGGAGATGGATGAGCTAGAATCCAAAGGGGTGAGGGAGGTGAGGGTGACACAGAGATCAGAGCAACTCTCCTGCTGGAAAGAAAAACTGTATTAGATATATGGAACAAAATTTTCAAGGGGGGAGTTTGGCTCAGTGGCTTAAGTGCCTGTCTGGTAGGCATGAGATTGTGAGTTCGATCCCCAGTGCCACAAAAAAAAAAAAAAAAAGATTTTCAGGAGAAGCACCAAGATGGTGGAGTGGTGAGCAGTGAGAAAACACATCTCTGAGATTCACCATCCAGATGCTAGAATATAGCAACTTGAGGAAGACAAGAAGAATGGAAGTGGGTCCCCTGAACCCAGGAAGGGTCTGAAACAAGAGCTGAAGCCCACAGAGAGAGTGAAGAGAGAAACTTCAACGATGAAGAAGGAGGTACCCAGCAGTGCTTTTTCTCTGAGACAAGACTCACTGTGCAAGAGGAGAAGTTCGAACCTGCCAACACATGCTGGCTGCTGATGACTCCAGGGGCCTCCATGGAGAGACGCAGCAGTGGAGGGGAGCAGTGGATGAGAAGCACAGCACTGGCTGGTGGTGAGTACAAAGGGCTCGCTCATCCCTCAGGAGATAGCAAATGACCAGGAGCCATCTAGGAAAGGGGCCAACTGAGATCAGAACAGAACAACTGCTTCATTCATCTAGCGGCTCCCATTTGGGCTCAGGCCTGCAGAAGGTGCTAGGCGGCAGGTGAAATGAGTTTGGTCTTGGCCAGAAAGTGCAGGATGACAGAGATTTTCCACTACCCTTCAAAAAAACTACTGCTGACATTCTGGGATCTGAATGAATTGGGACTCTGTGTCTATAAATTTTCCATCAGTGACAATAGAGACAAACCTGGAAGTGAACTTTTCTCTTTTTTTCTTTTTCTTTCTCTCTTATTTGTTTTTTATGGTAGTGGTGGTGATTTTGTTTTTGTTTTTTGCTTTTTGGTTTTAGTTTTTTTCTCCTTCATTGTTTGATCTTATTTTTATGACTGTGAACATGGTTTATAGCCTCATTGTGGTTGTGATTCTGTTCTATTCTTCTTTTTATCTTTTCCTTCTCTCTTTCCATCCAGTCTTCCACACAAGTTTCTCAAAGTTAGTGGGATCCCCCTTTGTCCTCCAACCTTATTTTTAACCTCTTGTGCTTCTTCCACTTCTCTATTTTCTCCTTCATCCATCTTAAATTTTAACCCCAGAGTGCAAAACTGACATGTGCACTTGTATACTGCATATAATTTTCTGTAGATTATTTTGGATTTTGTTGTACAGTCATAAATCTAGTTCATAAAATTAAGAATGACAAACTTAAGGGTTACCTCAGTTTGTCATTTTCTAGGCTGTGTTGATGCTGTTGATACCACTATAGCTAAAATTGATATAATTTTTCTAAACAGCTGTTGATCCTGGTATTCCATGACTGAGATTGACTGAGGGTCACAGAAAATATTATGGCACAGTGCCAAAGAACCAGGGACTGGGCCAAACAAGAAGCAACTTCCCATCTCCAACAAGCTGAAGAGATGGAATCTTTCAACAGATTCAAACCCAAAAAACAGTTACACCTCACCTAGAAGATACCTCAGAAGTAGCCATCACCTGGGGATCCTAAACACTGGCAGTAAATCAACCTGCCCTAGGCAATTTACAACCATCACACCAGGAATTAAACTAAAAAAGGAAACAAAATGAGAAGATATTTAAACAGGATGCCACCTCGACAACAAGTTCACTAAAGGCAACTCCAGTGGGCAACGAGATGGGAAAATCCAAAAGTCCCCCAACAGGCTTCTCTGAAGTGGTAACAACAAAGCAATTGAATGAAACTCTGGAAAAAATGAAAACAGCAATAAACTCTCAGATAAAGACCATACTTAATGACACTAGAGGAGAAACAGACCAAAAAATAGACAATCTTATGAAAATTATGGAAGCTTAGCATGCAAAACAAATGGAATTGATAAAGCAGATTCAAACAAATATCCAGGAGAATAAAAATTTCATTAAAAGTATTCAAAACAGATTAGGCCAATGTGAGGGCAGGATCTCAGATATTGAAGACAGGCTTGCAGTTAGCAACCAGGAAAAGAAAGATTCCTCAAAAATAGCAAGGGACCATGAGAAATCAATCCAGCAGCTGCTAGAATGAGACAAAGAAGAATAATCTAAAATTAACTGCAGTCAATGAACAAGCAGGAGACAACACAAATAATATTTTAAAAAAATGTTCACAGACATCATGACAGAAAACTTTCCTGGTAGAGAAAAAGATTTTGACACACAGAGAAGTGAGGCATATATAACTACAATTAGCCACGATCAAAAAATTCTACAGCCAGGCATATCATAATCAATAGTGCAGAAATTCAACACAATAATATACTCTTAAAACACGTTAGGTAAAAAAAAAAACCAAATCACCTATAAAGGAAAGCCCATCAGAATCACAGCTGACTTCTCAGCACAAACTCTCAAGTCAAGGAAAGCTTGGCATGAAATATTACAAGTTCTAAAGGAAAGAAACTTTCAATCCAGATTAATGTACCCTACAAAACTATCTTTCATAACTGATGGAGAAATAAGATACTTTCATGAGAAAGACCATCTGAGGAAATTTATAACCACCAAACCAGCACCTCAAAAGGTTCTGAAGGATGGTCTAGAAAGAGATAATAAGGACTACAACTCCATGAACCCCAACAGAAGGAATCTACCAGACAAGGAAAACAATTACAGGGAGGGGGAAAAAAGAGGGAAGCCAAAAATAGAAAATAACAAGGATAAGTCAATACATATCAATTATAACTATCAATGTTAATGGTCTCAATTCACCAATCAAAAGACACAGACTGGCAGAATAGATCAAGAAGCAAGATCCAACAATATGCTGTATACAAGAAACACATTTAATTCAAAAAACAATTCATACACTGAAAGTCACAGGATGGGAAACAATACTCCATGTGACAGGAACTCAGAAAAAAGTAAGGGTAACTATTCTATTTGCAGACAAAGTAAATTTCAAGCCAACACTAATTAATAAAGATAAAGAAGGTCACTATATCCTTGTAAAGAGAACAAAACAAGAGGAAGAGATAACAATCATAAACATATGCGCAACAAATATAAAACAATTACTAACACACATGAAAAATAAAACAAGCCCTAATACAAATGTATTGGGAGACCTCAGTACTCCACTGTCACAAGGAGACAAATCAACTAGACAAAAAATCAGTAATGAAGTATTAGAATAAATTAAACTTTTGAACAAATGGAGTTAGCATGTAACCACTGAGTGTTCTACCCCACAACATCTGAATATACATTCTTCTCAGCTGCAAATGGGACATTCACCAAAATAGACCACATACTGGCCCACAGAACATGCTTCAGTAAAGGCAAACAAATTGAAATTATCCCATGCATACTATCAGATGACAGTGCAATGAAGTTAGAAATTCATGGCTAAACAAAACATAAGAACTTCATAAACACATGGAAATTAAATAGCACCATACTAAACAACCAATGGGTCACAGATGAAATTAAAGAACAAATTAGACAGTTTTTATAGTTGAATGATAATAACAATGCAATATACTGGAACTTATAAGACACAGGGAAAGCAGTCTTAAGAGGGAAATTTATAGCAGTAAATACCCATATCAGGAAAACAGAGCAAGTGCATATAAACAACTTAATGGTGAACCTCAAACTTCTGGAAAAAGATGAGCAGGCTAAGCCAAAACCTCATATGAGGGAGAAAATTATGAAGATCAGAGCAGAAATTAACACACTGGAGACTAAAAAAACAATACGAAGAATCAATGAATCAAAGAACTGGTTCTCTGGAAGATTAAATAAATTGACTACTCCTTAGCCAACCCTTTCAAAAAAAGTAAAGACTCAAATCCATGCAATTAGGAATGAAAAGGGTGAAATCACAACAGAAATCCAGAAGCTCATCTATACCTATTTTGAAAACCTCCAGAAATCCAGAAGCACATCTATACCTACTTTGAAAGCCTGTATTCTAATCAGATGGAAATACAGAAGAGATGAGCAGATTCCTAGATACATATGAATTACCAAAGCTGAATCAAGAAAACATAAAAATCCTAAATAAACCAATATCAATCAATGAAATTGAAGATGCAATTAAAAACCTATCAACAAAGAAAAGCCCAGGCCCTGATGAATTCACTGCTGAATTCTACAAGAAATTTAGAGAAGATCTAACACCACTACTTCTCAAACTCTTTAATGAAACTGTAAGGAAAGCAATACTCCCACATTCATTCCTGGAAGTCAGCATTACCCTAAACCCAAAACCAAAGAAGGACCCAACTAAGAAAGACAATTACAGGCCAATCTCCCTAGTGAACACTGATGCAAAAATCCTTGATAAGATCCTGTCAAACAGAATGCAGCAAATCACCTAGATTATACATGATGATCAAGTGGGAATCAACCCAGGGATGCAGGGATGGTTCAAAATATGTAAATCCATAAATGTAATACACCATATTAACAGAGCCAAGGACAAAAATCATATGATCATCTCAATAGATGCAGAAAAAGCTTTTGACTAATTCCAGCACCCATTCATGAGAAAAGCACTACAGAAAATTGGAATAGATGGTCTTTATCTCAATCTGATAAAAGCCACTATGGAAAACCAAAAGTCAGCATCATACTAAATGGATAAAAACTGAAAGCTTTCTCTCTAAAACTGGCAATAAGACAAGGATGCCCACTGTCTCCACTCAATCCAACATAGTCCTGGAAATTTTAGCTGGAGCAATTAGACAAGAAAAAGAAGTAAAAGGAATAAAGATAGGAAAAGAAGAAGTTAAACTACCATTATTTGCAGATGACATGATACTCTACATAGAAGATCTGAAAAACTCCACCAAAAGGCTACTGAATTTTATCAGTATATTCAGTAAAGTAGCTGGATAAAAAGTCAACACTCAAAAATGACAGCCTTCTTATGCATGAATAACAAACTCACTGAGAGAGAAATTAGGGAAACAGCACTTTTCACAATAGCATTCAAATAAATGAAATACCTAGGACTCAATCTAACGAAGGTTGTAAAATGCCTCTATATTGAAAACTACAATACTCTGAAAAATGAAGTTGAAGAGAATATTACAAAATAGAGGGATATTCTATGTTCTTGGGTAGGAAGAAGCAATATAGTGAAAACGACCATACTTCCAAAACTATTATAGAGATTCAATGCAATTCCAATTAAAATTTCAATAGCTTATGTCACAGAATTAGAGAATACAATACTAAAATTCACCTGGAACCAGAAGAAGTCTAGAATAGCAAATGCAGTCCTGGGAGACAAATGCAAGACAGGGAGCACCACAGTCTCTGACTTGAAATTATACTGTAAAGCTAGTGTGATAAAAACAGTGTGGTACCAGAAAAAAAAAAACAGATGCAAAGATTAATGGAACAGATTAGAAGATGTAGAAACAACTCCAGACACACTAAGCCACCTTACCTTTGACAAGGGGACCAAATCTCTTTGCTGCAAGAAAGATAGCCTCTTTAACAAATGGTGCTGGGAAAATATTCTCTGCACATGCTGAAGAATGCACCTAGGCCCATACCTCTCATCATTCATTAACTAAAATCAAAATGTACCAAAGATCTAAATATTAAAACAGAAACAATCTGCCGGAAGGCAAAATATGTAAAACTCTTGAAGACATAAGCATAGACAAGGACTTTCTGAACAGAATCACAGTTGCATGAGAAATAATACCAAGAATGAATAATTTGGATCACATAAAATTAAAAAAACTTCTGCACAGCAAAGAAAACCAAAAGAATGAAGAGACAACCTACAGAATGAGAAAACATTTGCCAGTTACTCTTCACAGGACTAATACCTGAATATATAAAGAACTCAATAAACTTAGATCATCTAAAATAAAAGACCCAATCAAGTGAATTGAATAGGCACTTCTCAGATGAAGAAGTACAAATGGCTAATAAATGCATGAAAAAATCTTCACCATCACTGACCATTTGAGAAATGCATATTAAAACAACACTGAGATTACATCTTACTCCAGAAAAAAATAGCTATCATCAATAAATCAAGTAATAATGAATCTTGGTAAGGCTAAAGAGAAAAAGGAACATGACCTCATTGTTGATGTAAGTGTAAGGTGGTACAACCACTATGGAAATCAGTATGAAGATTTATCAAAAAACTGAAAATAGAAATTTCATTTGACCTGGCTATGCCTCTTCTAGGTATCTTTTGAAAGAGTTAAAGATAGCATATTTCAGTGATACATGCATACCCATTTTTATAGTTGCACAATTTATATTAGTTAAATCTTATAAGCATCCTTCATGTCCATGAACAGATGACAAGGATAAAGAAAACGTGGTATTTTTATACAGAGTGGAATTAATATTCTTCATAGAGAGGCATAAACTTGATTCATTTGTAGGAAAATAGATGTACCTTGAGACCATAAGTGAAGTAAATCAAATAACACATGGCTTCTCTTAAATTTTGTCTTATTTTTTTTCTCTTTGAAATAAAATGGATTTGGAAAGAAAGAAATCAAAATATAAATAAAGCACAAAATAAAAGATAGATAATAGGAAGCAGTGAGATGGATCTTTAGCTTATAGGACAGGAACCAAGAGATGCAGGAAGTGGGAGGGAGGGCAGGCAAATGAGATAAAAGTAAGGGGGCTATGAGGTTTTGTGTACATGCATGAAGTCCCTATGAGGAATGCAATCATCATGCACTACAAACATGTGCCAATAAAAAAACTCCAAGCAGAAAAAAATAAAGACAACTACACCATAGTACATTATGATCAAATTGCTGGTAACCAATGAACAATAGAAAACATCTCAACAGCAGCCAGAGTGAAAACGCGCTATACATTCAAGGCAAAGATGAGGATGGCCCAGGATGGCAGCAGCAATATAGACAAAAAGACAGTGAACAGCATCTTTAAAATATCCCACCAAAAAAAATTAAAAGCCTGCTGAACTAAAATCCACAGGGGTGAATATCACTCAGAATTTAAAACAAACACTTTTTTAAACAACAAAAGCTATTGCGTGAAAGCATTGTATAAACGTTTTATTGCAGAGAGGCTCTGGCCCCTTCCTTTGCTGCCCCATGCCCAGGTCACATGCGTGAGGCCTGTCTGTCCCTACCCTACATGTGCCAGGTAGCTGCCTCTGTGCTGGTCATCCTAGGAAGCCATGCTTCCCCCAGCACTGAAGACATCGAGAAGGTCCTGGACAGTGTGGGCATGCAGGCAGAGAATGACCAACCTAGTAAGGTCACAGGCGAACTGAATGGGAAAAACATTGACGACGGACTCACCCAGGGGCTTGTTGAGCTTGCCAGCCAGGCTGTGGCCTGCTCTGCTGCCCCTGGTTCTGCAGCGTCTGCTGCCAGTTCTGCCCCAGTTGCAGCAAAGAAGAAGAAAGAAAAGAACTAGGAGGAGGAGTCTGAGGAGTTTGATGATGACATAGGATTTGGCCTGTTTGATTAAATTCCTTTCCCTCTACAAATAAAGCCTTTTTATGCATCTTGAGAAAAAAAATATTTTATCACAGCGAGATCTGTGCTATAAGGGGAATGTAAGGAAATTCTTCAGGTGGAAGAAATGTATTTGTGTTGAACCTTCACAAAGAAACAGAGATTCCAAACATAGTTAAGATACAAGTCCATATTTTAAAAAATATAATTTCCTTTCTTTTAGTCCTTACAACTGATAATTAACAAGAATGGTGCTCAAGAGTGTGTAGATCATTAGATCAATGAGAGAGAAGACATGGTCCAGCCAAAGATCCAGGTATTTATGAGAAATTCATTTTGGATAGAAGAGCAAATTCAATTAAATAGAAAAAACAACAAATGAAATACTGAACAACCCTATGCAAAATAATGAATCAAAATCCATGAAGTACCAACTTCAAATGGCTTATAAACTTAAATGTAAAAGTATGGAGTTTTTATTTTTTTATATTTTTTTATTTTTCATTTATTTTTTATTTATTTATTTATTTATTAGTGATACAGGGTCCTTCCTATCCATGAATGTGGTAAATCTTTTTATTTATTCAAGTGTTGTTTAATTATTAGTAAAGTTTTATAATTTTTTAAGACAAGACACATAAAACAAGGACAAAAAGCAAATGAGACAAACAAATGACTAGAGTAAATACACAACAGTAACATTACAGGTTTACAAAACAGGAAAGAAACTTGACAACGGTTACAATATTGCGTATCGTTATCTTCAAAATGGTTGTTTACATTAATAGATATAGACATGTAAAATTGATCTAATCATGAGTATTAATTGTTCTTTATCAATAATGAATGCATTCAACTGTGTGTTCATTTCAGTTATCTTACATATACATATATACAGATTTATATCTTTTGCTTTTCCCTTCCCTCTTTCCCCCTTTGCCCTTCCCAATTACTTTTTCTCTTTGAGTTGTTTTTTACCCTTACCTAGTATTTATTACAGATTTTGGATCATATATACTTTTTCCGCTTCTTACACTAGGGAGACAATACGGTATTTACACATGTGGGTTTGATTTATATCATTTATGTGTATGCTCTCAAATCTTGACCATTTACTTATAAAAGGCTCAGTGCAATCTTTCTTAATAGCTGAGTAGTACTCCATTGTATAAAAATACAATATTTTGTTTTATCCACTCTGATTGATGGGCACTTGGGTTGTTTCCAAGATCTGGCTATTACAAATTGGGTTACTAAAACATGGGTGCACAGATATCACTGTGGTATGATGTTTTCAATTCTTCTGGGAAAATGCCCAGAAGTGGGATAGCTGGGTTGAATGGGATCTCTAATCCTAGTTTCTTGAGGAATCTCCACACTGACTTCCACAGTGGTTGCACCAGTCTACACTCCCACCAACAGTGGAGAAGAGCTCCTTTTTCCCCACAGCCCCTCCAGCATTTGTTGTTGCTTTATTTTTTAATCTTGGCCATTCTTTCAGGAGTGAGATGGAATCTCAGTGTTGTTTTAATTTGCATTTCCCAAATGACCATTAATGTTGAACATTTTTTCATATATTTATTTGCCATTTGTATTTCTTTCTCTGAGAAGTATGTATTCATCTCAGGTGCCCATTTTTGGATTGGGTCCTTGAATTTTAGGGGCCTGATTTCTTTTAATTCTTTATACATTTTAGATAGAAGTCCTTTGTCTGATGGACAATTGGCTAATTTGTGGGTTTTCTTTTCACTCTGTTGGAGATTTGCTTTGACATGCAAAAACTTTTTAGTAGGATGAGATCCCAGGTGTTGATTCTGGAAAGTGTTTTCCATGCAATTTCATTTTTGTTCATGAACTCTCTGCCTACTCCTATGTCATCAAGATTTTTACCTACTCTGTCTTCTGGTAAGTTAAGTGTCTCTGTTTTAATATTCAGATCTTTGATCCATTTTGACTTTATTTTAGTGCATGGTGATAGGCATGGATCTAGTTTTAGTTTATGGCATATAGAAAGCCAGTTTTTCTAGCACCATTTGTTAAAGAGGCTATCTTTCTTCCAATGTACATGTCTGGCCCCTTTGTCAAAGATGAGGTGGCTAAGTGTGTTTGTAGTTGTGGTTGTATCTTCTAATCTATTCCATTGATCTTCAGGTCTGTTTTGATTCCAGTACCATGCTGATTTTAACACAGTAGCTTTGCAGTATAGTTTCAAGTCGGGGATTATGATGTCTCCTGCCTTCCCTTTGTTGCCCAGAATTGCCTTTGCTGTTCTAGGTCTTTTCTGGTTCCAAATGAATTTCAAGAATGCTTTCTCTGGTTCTGTGAGGTAGGCAAGTAGTATTTTGATTGGGATTGCATTAAATCTGTATAATAACTTTGGGAGAATGGCCATTTTCACGATGTTTGTTCTTCCTATCCATGAACAGGGAATATCTTTCCATTTTCTGAAATCTTCTTCGATTTCCTTCTTTAGAGTAATGTAATTTTCACTGTGTAGATCTTTTACTTCCTTTGTTAGGTTAATTCCTAAGTATTTCATTTTTTTGGATGTTATAGTGAAGAGTGTGGTTTCCCTTCTTTCTCTCTTAGTGACTTTGTGGTTTGTGTACAGGAATGCTATTGATTTTTGAGTGATCGCCTTGTATCCAGCTACATTACTGAATTTGGTTATTACTTCTAGAACTGTTCTAATGGATCTTTAGGGGTCTTCTATGTAGAGTATCATATCATCTGCTAATAATGATAATTTCACTTCTTCCTTTCCTATCCTTATTCCCTTTATTTCTTTCTCTTGTCTAATTGCTCTGGCTAATATTTCCAGGACTATATTGAATAGGAGTGGTGATAATGGACATCCTTCTCTTGTTCCTGACTTTAGGTTGAAAGTTCTCAGTTTTTCTCCATTCAGTAAGATGTTGACTGTTGGTTTATGATATATGGCTTTTATCAGGTTGAGGTAGAGATCATCTATTCCAATTTTCTGGAGGGTTTTTATCATGAGTGGGTGTTGGATTTGGTCAAAAGCTTTTTCTGCATCTATTGAGATAATCATGTGGTTCTTGTCCTTGACCCTCTTCATGTGGTGTACTACATTTATTGATTTGTGCATGTTGAACAATCCCTGCATTCCTTGGATGAATCCCACTTGATCATGGTGTATAATCTTTCTGATAACTTTCTGTATTCTCTTTGCCAGAATTTTATTGAGGATTTTTGCGTCTATGTTCATTAGGGAGATTGGCCTGTAATTTTCTTTTTTGGTTGGGTCTTCCTCTGGTTTCGGTATTAGGGTAATACTTGTTTCCAGGAATGAGTTAGGGAGACTTACTTCCCTTTTGATTTCATTGAAGAGTTTGAGGAGTGTTGGCATTAAGTCTTTCCTAAATTTCTTATAGAATTCAGCAGTGAATCCATCAGGGCCTGGGCTTTTCTTTGTTGGTAGGGTCCTAATTACATTTTCAATTTCATTAGCTGAAATTGGGTTATTCAGCAGCTTTACATCTTCTTGATTCAGCTTTGATAATTCATAGGTTTCTAGGAATGTGTCCATTTCTTCTGTGCTATCAAATCTATGTGAGTAAAGGTTTTTAAAGTAGGTGTTGATGATCTTCTGTATTTCCACCGGGTCTGTAGTGCTTTTACCCTTTTCATTTCTTATTGCATGAATCTGAGTTTTTTCTTTCCTCTTTTTGATAAGGTTGGCTAGGGGTTTATCAATTTTATTACTCTTTCAAAGAACCAACTTTTCGATTCATTAATTCTTTGTATTGTTTTTTTAATTTCAATTGCATTCATTTCTGCTCTAATCTTAATAATTTCCTCCCTTCTTTAGGCTTTGGACTTGACTTTTCTTCTTTTTCTAGAAGTCTGAGGTGCAGCATTAGGTTGTTTATGTGTGTTCTTTCCATTTTCCTGATGTGAGAGTTTAATGCTATAAATTTCCCTCTGAGGACTGCTTTCATTGTATCCCACAGGTTCCAGTAATTTGTATTTGCATTTTCATTCAACTGTAGATATTGTTTAATTTCTTCTTTAACTTCTTCCATGACCCATTGATTATTTAGGAGGGTATTATTTAATTTCCATGTGTTTATGCAGTTATTGTAGGTTTTTTGTCATCCATTTGCAATTTTACTGCGCTGTAGTCAGATAGTATGCATGGAATTATTTCAGCTCCTTTGCATTTACTTAAGCTTGTTTTGTGGATCATGTAACTTTATATGATCTATTTTAGAGAATGACCCATGTGCAGCTGAGAAGAATGTGTATTCTGATGTTGATGGGTGGAATAGTCGGTATATATCTACTAGGTCCATTTGTTCACAAGCTTGATTCAGTTCTGCTATTTCTTTGCTGATTTTTTGTTTGGTTGTTCTATCTCTCTGTGACAATGGGGTGTTAAGGTCCCCTGTTATAACTGCATTATTGTTTATTTGATTTTTCATGTCTATTAAGAATTGTCTTACATAGTTGGGTGCTCCCATATTTGGTGCATATATATTTATGATTGTAATCTGTTCCTCTTGAAGTTTTCCCCTCACAAGTATGTAGTGACTTTCTTTATCTCTTTTGATCATTCTCGGTTTGAAGTTTGCATTGTCTGCAAACATAATAGGTACCCCTGCTTTTTTCTGGGTTCCTGTTGCATGGAGTATTGTTTTCCAGCCTGTGATTTTTAGTCTGTGAATTTCCTTTTGAGTGAGATGTGTTTCTTGTACACAGCATGTTGTTGGGTTTTGTTTCTTAACCCACTCTGCTAGTCTGTTTCTTTTTATTGGTGAGTTGAGACCATTTACATTGATTGATAAAACTGATATGTACTGGGTCATCCCTGTCATGATATCTTTCTGTTGTTGGTTTTCTACATTTTCTGTGTAATTATTTGCCCTGCTTAGTAGTTTCCTTTTGTTGTTGTTCTTAAGATTGTGGCTATCTTTGTCTCTTTCTAGAGTGTCTTTCAGTACTCTTTGTAATGTTGGTTTGGTGGCCATAAAGTTCTTAAGTTGTTCTTTGTCATGAAAGTATCTTATTTCTCCATCGATTTTTAAGGATAGTTTTGCTGGGTACATCATTCTGGGTTGAAAGTTGTTTTCTTTTAGAATTTGAAATACTTCACTCCAATCTTTTCTCAACTTAAAGGTTTGTGTTGAGAAGTCTGCCATGATTCTGATAGGCTTTCCTTCATAGGTGATCTGTTTCTTTTCTCTGACAGCTTTTAGTATTTTGTTCTTGTGCTTTATTTCTGATACCCTTATTATTATATGTCTGGGTGAGGATTTATTTTGGTTATGGTTAATTGGGGTTCTGTATTCCTCAGTTACCTGTATTTCAGATTCTCTTCCCATGTTTGGAAAGTTTTCTGCTGTTATTTCTGTGAATAGTCTTCACAGATCATTAGTATTGACCCCTGCTTTTTCATTTATGCCTATCAATCTTATGTTATTTCCCTTGGTATCATCTTGCAGCTGTTGAATTGTTGTTTCTTGGTTCCTCACTATTTTTAAGAGATCTTTCTTTTATGGCCATGATCTCCCATGCTGTCTTCAAGATCTAAGATTCTATCTTCAGCTTCATTAAAGCGGTTTTTCAAACTTTCCATGGAATTTTTCATTTCCTGCATTTCCCTTTGCATCTGTTTCATGCATTCTGTTTGTGTCTTATATTGTTCATTTAAGGTTTTGATCACTTTCTTAAGTTCTTCTATTTTTTTATCTTGTTCTTCTTTAGATACACACAATATTTCTTTAATAATGATTCTCATTTCATTTTTTAGCTGAGAGAATATTTCTGATTTGAGTTTCTCTATAGCTTCATCAAGCAGTTTCTTTACTGCATTTTCTATCATTTCAGAAAGTTCAGTTGTTTGTCTCCCACTGTCTTCCATTTCAGTGTCCCTTGGGTTTGTTCTCAGTTGACTGGGGCATTGAGACTGCCTCTTGGTCTTTCGTTTTGTCATTTTCTTCTAGAACCTGTGTGGCTCTGTGTCCTTTGAGGCTGACTGGGTGTTTCCCTGGTGGGTCATGCTAGGTTGCGAGACCCAGTAGAGCTGGATCCTGTGTGCAGCTAGTGAGGGCACCCTCCCAGATCATGCCGGTGGAGGCTCTGCCTTACTGGGTGGGGGCCAAGGCCTCCCAGTCCCAGGCAGCTAAGCAGAGCGTATGCCAGAGTGTGGCGCCACCCAGACCCTGAGTCCGGCTGCAAGAAGTTCAGCACCTCTGGTGTGCCAGGCAAGCCTGGGTGGGTCCCAGGCCTACAGTGTGAGGGCCTTGCTCCTCGTTGGGTGTGGCCACAGCCTGTAGGGCCTGGCACACAGGCCGCTGCATTGAAGAGTAGAGCTTGTGCATGCCCTGCACTCTGGTGGTGAGAGCCCAAGCTCTCCAAGCCCAGTCCCTGATGAGCAGCTCTGGGGTCCTGGGCTGGGCTGGGCTCAGTATCTCTGTCCTGTGAGGCTTGCCGGGCATTCCCCTGATGTGCTGTGCTGAGTCGCGGAACCGGGTAGAGCTGGAGCCTGTGCTGGAGCTGGATCCTGTGCGCAGCTAGTGAGTGCACCCTCCTGGCAGTGTAGAGTTTTTAGAAGAAAACACAGGAAAATGTCTATCTCTGGCTAGGCAGAGTTCTTAGATGGAATGCCAAAAGCACAACCTTTAAAAGAAAAACTATGAATTTTTGCTCTTTGAAACACAGTGTCAAGAGGATGAAATGATGAGGCAAAGGCTGAAAGACAATGTGTGCAAAATACATGTCTGATAAGGGTTTCTATCCAGAAGGCTTTTATTCTTATGGAAAGTCTATAGATTTGAAATCACTAGTAAGAAAATAGACAGTTATAGGCAAAAGAAAAAATAGAAAAAGCAGTTCACCAAAGAAAATACATGATGGCAAAAACAAAAAACATATGAAATGATATATTCAGCACAATTAGTCATTCAGGAAATGTAAAGTAAAACCACAATGAGATCTCACTACTCACCGATGACCATGCTCAAAGAAAAAGCAGAACACTGGTAAAGCATAGTGCTGACAAGACAGTAAAGGACTGAAATTCATACAGCAACTTTAACGACAACATCAGACACCTCTTATAAAATTAAACAAACATTTATCACATAATCCAGTAATCCATTCCTAGGTATTTGTCCAAATGAAATAAAAAACCTGTATATAAATGTTTGTAGTGGTTTTACTTACAATCACCCAAAACTGGAAACAACCCTAATGTTTCTTGACCTTATGGTGAAGTAACCATACCATAGAACACCTCTCAGCAATAAAAACAAATGAACTACTGAGGTGCATAACACCATGGTTGAATCCCAAACGCGTGACTGTATGTGGAAAAAAAGCTAGATACAAAGTACTACAGCATCTATTGTGGGAAACCACCCAGATAACTCTCCTTGACTCTCCTTGGAAAGAAGAGCAACTGTCTCCATTTTGGGTAAACTTGGCCCTATCTCCATGTATTGATATGTACAAAGCTATTTCTTTGTCCCTTCAATTGACTTTAAGCAATGTAAATCGGGCTGGCTGAGGAGCTGATGTGTAATCTCTGAAGCAAAGGACAGGTCAGTGTTACCCCACCCAGTGACTCTCCAAATACGTGGATGGGCCAGGCAGGATGGAGCATTGTACTCCATGCTGTCACCTGGGACCAAGCCTCGAGAAAGAGGCTACGCTTCCCAGGGCAAAAAGGATTGTGCATCAGAACTAATGCAAAAAGGATTGTGCATCAGAACTAAAGCACCAACCCCAAATTATTAGCTACTACCTCAGTTGTGTTATGCAGATTGCTCTCTCTGCATTTCTTGCCCTCTGCTTATTTCAGAGGTGATCTCAGACCTGGTACCTAGCCCAGCTCATGGTAGTCATGGCAGTCACATATTTCCCGCCACTGTCACTGTCACTCATCCTGACTCACTCCCCTCATACAGAATTAATAAAACCTGGGTTGGGCTCTGGGTCATGGCCTTCGTTCTGGTGAACCACCACCTTGGCTGGATTTAGTGAAAGGTTTCTGCCCTAGTATAAATTACTGAGTATTATGGCGGTGGTCTAACATGGCAGAAGGCCAAAACAATAATGACAGCTCATCTCCCTGATGACCACTTCCTCCTCTTTCCCCCTCAATATTGATTACAACTTCCTCTTTCCTTTCCCATGTGCATGAAGAAAATTCCAATCAGTTCCTCATACATCATCAATGCTGTCCACCCCAAACTCTGTCTCAGGCCAGAGGTCATATAACCTTCCACTCCATTCCTTTCTGGTCAGAGGAGAAACCCAGCCCCAAGAGTTGTGCAGTCCTCTCCACATCCTCAATAAAGGCTTCCCCTTTCTTTCTTTTGCTTCTCTGTCACACCAGAAAAATCTATGATTTTGGTGCCATGTGACTCAGGTTGGTAGTGTATGTGGGATCCTGGGGGTCAACCCTGGTTTTGAGCTCCACTGCCTGTGGGCCACCCTTCCTTCCTCTGGGGCCTGCCAATTTGCCATTGGTAGCCTGAATCCCACACTGGTCCACCTCATTTGTCACAGGTGAGCCACCTCTCAGTTCAGGGTTTCCTGTATCAGTTTCTTAGTCTCTCACTCTCAGAAATTCATGTCCCACACATCCCTTGGACAGAGATAACAGCTCTCATGTTCCTTGGTCAAGGCTATTGCCCTCAAGCCCCAAAGCAAAGCTGTTACTTTCTAGTCCTTTGGGACCCCCTCACCCTAGTGCTCTTGTGGATGGTGTTGGAGTCTTCTCTTTGTCAAGCTCTCAAAATGAGTGACGACTTGTTTTGAAAAGTGTGTCTCAGGCTATTTTTAGCTATTGCTCCTGGCTCACCTCTAATTTGATCACTATAGAGAATACTTTTTCCAGTCCTCCAAAAAACACACCTCTGGGGTGCCTGGTTCATAACCTTGGTGCTCTTGGTCTCTAGAAGACCATAAAACAAAAAAAGCTGATCTTTTACTGCCAGGTGGCTTGGCCAGCTTACAAACTTGATGGCAGCCAGTGGTCTAAAAGGGGAACTTTTGACCCCTCTATCCTTCAAGATTTAAATAACTTTTTTTATCACAATGTCAAGTGGTCAGAAATCCCTTATGTCCAGGCCCTTTTAACTCTCAGGAAATACCCCTCTCTTATTCAGTCATGTAAAGTGGCCCAAGTACTTCTGGCTCACTCTACCCCACCAGATTCTCTCTTTCCTCCCCATCAGACCCCTTAGATGACGTGCCTTCTGTCTTTATTCCCTCTCCCTTTATCCCCAAGCCCAAACCCCTCAGCCTTCTTCACCGGAGGTTTCTGAACCTCCTGCTTTACCCTGTCCCCTTTCCTCACCCCCAGTGGCCTCTAACTCTTCCTTTACTTCCTCTCCCCAATCCCAAACTCCTCAGTCTCCTCAATCTGAGCCATCTATCCCACCAGACAGCTCCTCTTCTCCCTCCCCCTCTGCTCCTCCAACACCATTTTTCCCTCTGGCTCACCACACTCCATCTCGCATCTCTCAGCCACCTAGTAAATCTTGTAGGTCTCAGCCACCTAGCAAACCCATGGTATTCAACTGCCATCTTGCAACCCCATACCATGTGGTCCTCAGCAGCCATCCTGCTGCAAGTCACATAGAGGATTGCTGCCACCTTGCAGTCCTCCATCATGTGATAGCCACCGCCATCTTGTAACAAATCACATGGTAAATGGCTGCCATCTTGAAGCCCCTCATCATGTAACCAGCAGCAGCCAACATGTTATGAGTCACATGACACCCATTTGCCACCTTGTGCTTCCCTGTCACATGGTGATGAGTGGCCATCTTATGGTTGATCACCCTGTAACTGCCCACAGATGCCTGCTGGGTGGCTGGCTGCTCAGTGACCATCTACACCTCCCACTCCAAGGCCTCCTCAACCTTAATCCCTATTCCCCCTTTGGGAACAGGCTGGTCCTAAGGGACTAGTTTGTATCCATGTTCCTTTCTCCCTCGCTGACCTGTCTCAGATTAACCATAAATTAGGTTCCTTTTCCACTGACCCACCAACTTATATTAGAGAGCTTGAATTTATAATTGTCACGACTTAGATTTCAAGGATGTTTATGTGATTCTGAACACCACTCTCAGCTCATAAGACAGGGTTCAGTTATGACAAGCCCCTTGAGAGGAAGCTGATCATAGACATAAAGCAAATACTGCTGAAAATTTCCCTGGGCCTGCTACAGTGCCTGAACAGGACCCTAACTGGGATTATCAAAATGAAGAAGGTTCTTATAAAGTACATAGAATCATTCAGTGTATAACTGTGGGCCTTAATAAAATAGGTCACAAATATAGTAACTATAACAAGCTTCTAGAACAAGTCCAAGAGGCCAATGAAAACTCTTCTATGTTCCTCACACATCTTAGGGACACCCTAATTAAGTTCACTAACGTAAACCCAGACTCTCATAAAGGGACAATTGTTATTAATTCTTATTTTATTTCTCAGTCTGCAACTGATATTCAGGTGAAACTACAAAATGCTGAATTTGGACCTCAAACTCCACAGGGAGACCTTCTTAATATGGCTTTTCATATTTTCAACAACAGAGATAAAACTCAAAAGGACGAAAAAGAGGCACAAAAAAGAAATTTTCTAAATATCAAGCTGATCTTTTAGCAGTGGCATTTGGGGCTCCTAAGACAAGTAAACCAAAAAAATGTGGAGCTGCCCAGGCCTTTCCCAGACCATGCTTTGAGTGCAGTAAAGAAGGATACTGGGCAAAAGAATGCCCTAATCCAAAACCTCCACTGGTGCCTTGCCCCCTCTGCAACCTCAAGGACAATTGGAAGAACAACAGTCCTAGCCACCTGAGAGCAGGTAAGCCATCCTCCAATTCCTTGCCCTCACAGGAGATCTCATAACCACCAGACTCATCGCTGGCTGATCTACTTGGACTTGCCACTGAATAAGACTGAAGGGGCTTGGGATCCACAGGCCCCATAAGGTACCCTTCTTGGTGCCCCAAGTCTCACTGGAAATCTCAGATAAGACACTGTACTTGTAGACATGGAGGCCACATATAGTGTTCTTCCTGAGTTTTCAGTCCACTGCATTAAATCCTCAGTCTCTGTAGTGGGTGTTGACAGCCAACCTACATAGCCTTTTCAATCAGGACCCATTCCCTGCAGGTTCCAAACTTTCTTCTTCACCCATAGCTTTCTGGTAATACCAACATGTCCCACACCCCTTTTGGGTAGAAATCACTGCCAAAAGCTTAACTTCTCCTTTACCTTCTCACCCCAAAACACACACACAGTTCGCATCCTCCAAATGCCTTCACAGTGCACTGCCAATCCATCCCCTCCTCTCCCTCCTTCGCTCATTGATCCCATAGTCTGGGACACCTCCAAACCCACCCATGCTCCCCCTGTATTAATCTGTCTCAGAGATCCTTCAATCTTTCCTTGCATTCCCCAATATCTTACAGCTCCAAAATATCAACAAGGGACTCAAACCTATAATCAAGCATCTTCTGGACAATGATTTTCTCAAAGCTACCCACTCACCCTACAATACTCCCATTGTCCTAGTACTCAAGCCTAATGGTTCCTATCATCTTGTACAAGACCTTAGGGTAATCAACAATGTCGTTCCCCAAATTCTCCCAGTGGTGACAAACCCTTACACTATGCTCTCTCATGGTCCTCCCACTACCACTCACTTCACAGTCCTAGACCTTAAAGATGCCTTTTTCACCATCCCATATACCAGTTTTCAGGATTTCTTTGCATCTATGTGGATTGACCCAGACACTCTCAGGTCTCAAAGACTCACCTGGACAGTGCTCCCCCAAGGATTCAGAGTCAGTCTTCATTTCTTTAGCCAAGCCCTTGCTGCTGACCTTAAAGCTTTTGGTCTCAAACCCAGCACTCCCCTTCAATACACTGATGAGCTTCTCCTGTGTTCTCCATCCCAAACTTTAGCCATGCAACATACAGCCACCCTCCTCAATTTTCTCTCCAATTGTGGGTACACGGTTTCCCCTGCTAAAGCTCAAGTGGCTTCCCCAAAGGTCAAATATTTGGGACTCATTCTCACTCCTACCACTCATTCCATCACCACAGATTGTAGGGCAATCCTTCAGGATCTGCAGGTACCCATGACCAAACAACAAGTTCTATCCTTTCCAGGTTTAGCTAACTTCTTTTGCCTCTGGTGGCTCTATTCCAATCCCACTACAAGGCTTCCAAGGGCTCCTTATCAAAACCCCTAGGCCCCACTACACCTATACACTCTTTCATAAGCTAAAAAAGACTCTCCTAAAGGCCCCAGCCCTCACTCTCCCTGACCCGATGCAACCCTTTACTCTGTACACTACCCTCAAGGTCACAATGCTGTAGGTGTACTGGTACACAGAAAGAGACCTTCTTCTCAAGAGGTAGCCTACTTGTCAAAACAGTTAGACAATACCATGTGAGAATGGGTACCCTGTCTCTGAGCCCTCACAGCCACATCTATACTGACACAAGAAGCTTAAAAGTTCACATTAGTATCATCTATTACAGTACACTCACCTCATTGTCTAAATGAGCTTATCTCACATAAGATACTCCTTGCCCTGACAACCTCTTCTTGACTTCAACAGGTCCATCTAGCCCTCTCTCAGGACCCTTCTATCTCTTTTGTAACCAGCAGTCCTCTCAACCCAGAAACTTTGCTTTCCACCTCAGAAGACCACCCTCACTATGACTGCATTGAAGTCCTACAGATGACTCCCAACCCTTTTCCTCATCTTAGTAACACACCTCTCTCTTTAGCCATTAACACGTGGTTCACAGATGGAAGTTCAACAAACACAGACAATCAAAAGAGATCAGGATATGCAATAGTTAACCAGTCAAGAGTCATAGAGTCTAATCCACTACCACCTGGGGCATCCTCACAAAGGGCAGAACTTACTGCTTTTACATGGGCTCTTACACTAGCAAAGGATAAGATCATAAATATATACACTGATTCAAAGTACACATTTAGCATTTTATACTCCTATGCTGCCATCTGGCAAGAAAGAGGTTTTATCAAAACTCAGGGAACCCCCATCATTAATACACCTCTCATTCTTAAGCGGCTTAATTCCCAAAACAAGCAGCAGCTATTCATTGCAGGGGACATCAGAATTCTACAGACCCCATTGCTCAGGGCAATGCCTTGGCCAATACACAAGCCAAGTTAGCTGCACAAAGGCCATGTCCTTCTCATCTTCTCCCATTAGTCCCAAACACTCTACCTTAGCCTAATCACTCACCAAAACAACTACAAATGCTTCACAAACCAGGTTACACACAAAACACTCAGGGGTGGATTTTCCAAGAATCAAAACTTGTTCTCCCAGATCAGCAAGCCTTACACAGCTGTTTTCATGTTGGGTCATGGGTCCTACACAGGCTCTCAGCCCCAGTGGTTACACATCCTTTTCTGAGGATTATCATTCTACAGATTACTCGCACCGGTTGTCTCTGTGTTAGAACCTCTCCTCAGGGACACATACCACCCCTTCCTTTCCCACTCACCAATTTCATAGACAAACCCCTAGTTAGGACGGGCAGGTGGATTTTACACACATGCCCCATCACAAAACTGTTAAATATCTTCTTATCTTTGTCTGTACCTTTTCTGTATGGATAGAAGTCTTTCCCATGGCCAGGGAAACTGATGACATAGTCACTAAAGTTCTATTACCAGAAATCATTCCTAGGTTTGGTCTACCTCAGAGTATCCAGTCAGAGAATGGTCCAGGCTTTATTTCTCGAATCACTCAACAGGTATCCTCAAGCTTACACATCACCTGGCACCCTACACATTCCATACCATCCACAATTCTCAGGAAAAGTAGAAAAGGCAAATGGCCTCATAAGAACACACCTCACAAAATTCATTTTAGAGCTACACCAACCTTGGCCTCAACTTCTTCCCTTAGACTTAGCCAAGCTCAGAGCACTTCCTTGGGTTTCCATCTTTTGAACTCATATATGGCCAACCATTCCTGCTCCACAGTTTTCCTACCTCCCATAATCTCCCTCCTCTTGCTGACTATATCCTGATCCTCTCTTTCCTCCAACACTTGTTATGACAACATGCCAATCTCTGCCTTCCCCAATCCTCTAAAGGGACCAAACCAGATCTTCCCAAATCCCCAAGAGACCTAATTTATCTCAAATCTTCTAAGCCCACATGACTACAACCAAAGTGGAGTGGCCCCCACCTGGTCTTCCTTACAGCTCCAAAGGTGGTCAAGGTCACTGGACTGCCATCCTGGTTCTACATCACTGAGGCTAAGTGGTGCCCTCCTAACCTTAACTCCTCTGACTTGAAACATCCTGAGCAGTCATCACATCTACCTCCCACCCATCTCTGCATCACCAGGGGCCCACAACCACAACCTTCAGACTCATGTTTTATTATTCTATCTGGTTCCTAATCCCTTACATTCTCTTAGTTATTCTTTGTGCTGTAGGATTCTGGGCAGTCTTTCTTGAAGACTTCCATATTATACATAAAATTGCTTTCATAAGATAGTTGTTCTACATAACAACTATCTCAGCTCTCTCCACCCTTAACTGTCTAGTTAAACATGAGATCCCTCTGGATCTGGGCTCTTGTCTCACTTATAATCACACAGTCACAGTACTCCTCATCCCCAGTCTCTAATATCCCAAACATGATTCAACTGTTAGGCCTTAAATTCCTCATGCTTCCTACCCTCTCCAGCTCAACCCCTGGACCAAGGACAAGTCCTACCTATACCCTTACTTTTACCCTTTCAGATGGGGGAATAACTGACTCCTAAAACTTCACCTCCACTCCCCTAAATCCATGCTCATTTTTCAGATTCCCTACTGTCACCTTAGACCTTATGCCCAAACCTGGGATAAGGGAAAATCTAACCAAAAGGGAGTAATTTGCTAATCTGGCAACATCTGCTGTTATGAACAGGGTCTGGTTATAACGCCCAGAAACCCTCCCCACAATGTGCCAATGCCAGTGTGTCAATGCCTACTGCTTTTAGTCAACAAGTGGGAATGTGAAACCATTGTCATACATGCAAGAGGAAACCTTTGGAAACTGTCAGATCCATTCATCTCAGCCACAACAAGTTAAGGGGAAGATGGTATAAAATGGGTAAGATTCACAATTAAAAATGCATCACATCTCTAATATCTCACAGGAAAATGTTGAGGCCTTTCTTTCTATGACCATCATGGATATGACCCAAGTAATCCAACCCTACAAGGTAACTTCCTCACTCTACAGGTAAAACCCATAACCCCACCCCCATCATCCAAACCCCAGTAATATCTACGTCACTGCCACAAGTATTCCCACCTCAAACTCAACCCATTCCCCCGCTTCTGTCACAAGCAGATGCTACTGTATCACACCCACAAATCTTAGAGTGCTGACTCTGCATTCCATACCAACAAAATGTTTATATGGCTGCCCCCACATATTGCAACACCTCTTCCCTATCCCATCCACGTAATCCAGCCATAGTGGGACTTCTTTCTATCTACAGCCCTCCTGACTGACCAACTAACCTCACTTGCCTTGTGTCTTTGTCTCAAAATTCTTCTCCCTAAATGGGGGACTTTCCCCACTGCACTCAAAACATTACCTCCAACCAGAACCTAGCCATCTGCTCACCCTGTTGGAGACTGCTACGAAGCAGTTCTGAGCAGGATTTAAAATTTACTAATTGGCATTTTATTTATCTGTGAGCCTGTCCTAGGCCTAGGCCCCTTGCCTGGTGATGGGAGCTGATTCATAGTAAGGAAACTCTATGAATCACTGGTCCTGACTGAGGCCTGTAGTGGCCAAGGAGGTCAGAGATACCTCAAAAGGCAAGGTAAAGAAGGTCGCAGTTGAGGACATATTGGCTCCATAATTAATTATGTTAATAGAGACTGCCCTGCAGGCATCTTACTCTGCAGGGCATCACAGTCCCATCATAAAGGCCATCTTGGAGATAAAATAGTTCTCCATTGCTGGCATCCCTTCCTTCTTGGAGATGTCCTTGAAGTGACTCCCAAGTCCTGCTCAGTTCCGGCACCACCCTCAGCACCTCCCTCAGTATCCCCTCTCTTTGTCTATTTGAAAATATATACGGGTAATCCAGAGCAACTCTTTGTCTTAGCTCTCATGGTAGCTGCAGAGTCAAGAACTCTGCAGGGGCTTTGATCCTCCTGGAGCCCTAAAATCATACCACTTGTCTCATTTATTTAAGCCCTCGCTGTACACTCATTCGGAAGATTGGAGATCTAGGCCGGGTCCCCGATACCACTCCAAGGCTGGTTTATAGGATGCCAAACAGGGGTCTATACTTGTCTTCCTCCCCAGTAGGCAGCGTCTTGTACCCTAATCCTTTTCCGGCCCTAACGGTAAACACTCAGGAGGCCATGGAAACCTTTTTCTTATCCCAACTCCACAATACACACTTCACCCAGGAAACAAGGGCCATCCACATTCCAGTTCCTGTTGGCACAGACGTTCTCTCTGTACTCAGAGCTGGCCTCAGGGTGGGGGAATAGGCACAGCAGCCCATTGTTATTATCAATTTCCCTGGAACTTCACCAACAGATGCAAGACATAACCATCTCCATCCACTCCCTCCAAAACCAAATAAGCAGCCTTGCAGCAGTGACTCTCAAGAACTGATGAACTCTAGACATCCTTATAGCTAAGGAGGGAGGTACCTGGGAGAGGTATGCTGGGAGAAGAATGTTGTTTCTTTACAATGAGTCAGGAATTGTCATGGACAAGGTGAAAAGTCTCTACAACCGCCTAGACAAAAAGCGCCAACAGCTAGGCTATGGATATTTCTTTTCCTCACCCCAGTCCTAGTGGAATGACACATTTGGATCATGGGCACACTTCCTTCTACCTCTCCTGGGTCCTTTAAGTAAGATAATGACCCACCCCTTCATAGCCACTTGTCTTTTTAAACTTTTTTTGAGATTTCTCCAATCTAGGATGTGAGTGTTCACCAAGGATGAACTCCTTGTCCTGGCTGAAACACCTGAAACAGCTTCTACATGGGCATCATCCATCATCCCTCCAACACTCCAAGCTCCCAACATGACACCCCCACTTAGAGTAAGTAGTCAGAAAGAGTCACCCTTTCCTAACAACAAAAAATGGGAATGAAAGGTTTCTGCCCTAGTATAAATTACTGAATATTATGATGGTGGTCTGACATGGCAGAAGGTCAAAACAATAATGACAGCTTACCTCCTTGATGACCACTTCCTCCTGCTTCCCCCTCAGTCCTGATTACAACTTCCTTTTTCCTTTGCCATGTGCATGGAGAAAATTACAGTCAGTTCCTCACACATCATCAACACCCACTCCAAATCCCACCTCTAGCCAGAGGTCATATAGCCTTCATCTCCACTCCTCTCTGGCCAGAGAAGAAACCAGCTCCATGAGTTGTGCATTCCTCTCCACATCCTTTTTCTTTGCTTTGTTGTTCTATCACACTGGAAAAACCTAGCACTTAGGACTCCTTGGCTCCCCACAACTGTATATAGGTCTTAATGTATTATTCTAGCTTGAGTTGCCCTGGAAATGGTAGATTGGAATTAACTCACTAGAATTCAAATAGCTTCTCCTTGGGATAACAAATATAAACCTTCCTGGACCATGATGGGGACAGGAAAGGGTTCTCTACAATCTATGATTTCACTTATGAGGATGTTTTAGTCAGTTTTCACTTTGTGGACACAGTACTGGGCACTCACAATTTAAAGAAGAAAAGGTTTAATTTGGCTCACAGTTGGGGAGGTTCAGTACCCAGTCAGCTGGCTCCCAAGCAGAAACAACACAGCAGAAGCCAGTGGTGAAGCAAAACTGCTTAGCGAATGGCATCCAGGAGCAGAGCAGGGAAGCTCTGCCAGAGAGAAAGGGGCCAAGGACTACATGGAGTACCCCAGGCTAGGCATCCAGGTTCACTCAGACACACTCAAGAGCACGTGCCACTAATTTGCCTTGCATTTCATAATCCAATGAAGTTGAACTATCAGGGTTAATGGCCACATAATATGGAAGAGGCAGAACCAGGGTGGAGGAAGAGATTTACTATACAAGACACAGAGGAATGGGATAGGGAGCTATTTGTATCTTTAGTGTGGAGGTTACATAACTGTTTGTGTCAAACTTGAACTATACACTAAAAAATCTTATCTCTATTGTCTATGGCAAAAGCAGTAGCAATGCATTTTGAGTTTGTAGTAAATGTAAAACCAAAACACTGTAGCACAGAAGCTGGGAAGAAGGAATTGGAAATATACCGATATAAAGCTCTTACACTGCATGTGAATTAGTATATAATATTTGAACTTGTTGTGAAGAAGATATGTATTACAAACCTTCAGGCAATTTTCAAAGTAAACAAGAAACATGAATAAGCCTACTCTGGAAGATTATATGAAATAATATCTAAGAATCAGTTCATGTAAGAGTAGGCAGAAAAAATTATTGCAAGAACACATAAAATATACAGAAAACAATAAAAAGATGGTGAACTTAAATCCCACTGTGTCAGTCAAGGCATTAGGTGCACATCCCAACCTTGAAAACAAAATTCTCCCAAGGCATAAGGCTGTTGGAAGACTTGTAGAGAGATTGAGAAAGTAGCAATGATATTATTAAAAAGCAAGTCTTCATCAGGAAGAAATTAAACAGAAAAGGAGAATTTCTGCAAGCCTCCTTTAAACCAGATTCTACTTTCAGATAATCCTAGTCAGGAGACCCCTCCTGTGGGCAGAACTTCAGAGAAAACAGCCTCATGCCTGTCCATGCTCTTCTCTGGCACTAGTGTCTTCCCAAGATGTGGCTTGGGAACAGAAGGGGACAGAGGACACATTCTGAAGTACCCAGTAGTTCCTCGTTCCTTTTTCAGTTCAACCACTGACTTACTGTATGAGCTTGGCAATTTGTTCAACTTTATTTTACTTAAATTTCAAAGTATAAAAATGTATTTAATCCTTATCCTCCTGGAAAAGGGCTCTCTAAAAAGCTGTGAACACCTAAGTTCAAGAACAATTAATTACTGTTGTTTTCCAAAAGCGATGAATTTTCTCCTGATTCTTCTAGCTTTTTATGCAAAAGGATAATATTAAATTCTATCCTGTGTAACCTACTTTCTTTATACAAACTAATTTGTTAGAAAATTATGAGATTGAAAATTATGATGTTAAGTTTGACCTTGGCAAAGTCTGTGACTGAAGAGGAAGCCAAACGTCATGAATCACTAACTTTGTACAGAAATTGTTCTTTTGAAAAATGTGTTGACTTCAAAAGAAATTATTTAAAAGACTTGTAATTCAGTGCTTCTAGAGTGAAAGAAACATTGATCATTCATGCAGTCCCAAAGATCACCCCTTTTTGTCTGGTAGCAGGAATACAACATGGAAGATGTAAGGTAACAACACTGGATTTTTATTCAACAGTCATTCCTTTCTTCCTTGCACTGGGATCCTTGATTTTGTTTGGGTTCCAAAATGTGCACAGTCCTAGTCAATAGGTCATGATGTTTTCAAGCACTGTTTCTCAGAAGGAAAGCTGCAGTCAGTAAAAGGATGGACACCAACTCTCAGCTGTATAGGGCTTTACTGCTCAAGGCAAGGGTTTTGTGCATGACTATAGACCAGTAATGTTCTTTAGTCATGTTGGTAACTAAAAAATATTTTCTGCCATTTCCACAGGATCACCTCAAGAGCATTACTCTGTTGGGAAATCCGGCCAAGCTGTATGAATCTGCTTGGTCTACTGTGACAAAACAGCACAGCAAGCACAAGCTAAACAAGAAGCATGAAGTTTAAGATCAAATGTGGGTAGGACTCATTTCTCCTGAGGCACCTTTGTCATCACACCGGCCTTCCCTCTGGTCTTACGCCTCCCTCTGGGCTTAGGCATCTCTGTTGCCACTTTGGGACCAAATTTCTTCTTCTTACAAGGATAATAGTAAGATGAAATTGGGGTAGCCAGGCGTGGTGGTGCACACCTTTAATCCCAACACTGGGGAGGCTGAGGTAGGAGGAGCATTGTGAGTTCGAGGCCGACTTGGGCTACAATGCAAGCGCAAGGCTGAACTGAGCTACACAGTGCAACCCTGCCTCAAAAAACCAGGGCTGGGAGTTTGGCTCAGTGACTTAAGTGCCTGTCTGGCAGGCACAAGGTTGTGAGTTCAATCCCTGGTGCCGCAAAAAAAAAAAAAAAGACGAAATTGGGACCCACCCTAAGGGCCTCATTTCAACTTATACACTCCTTTGAGGGCCCTATCTCCAAACAACTCACATTCTGAGGTAATAGAGATTGCAGCTTTACCATAAAGGTTTTGAAGGACAAAATTCACTTGATCACACAGGTCAAACATTAAAATCCTTTTGTTAAATATGTTGAAAGATAAACTGAGACAAAGAAGTCTTAAGAGTTCTTTTGAATAAATTGTGATTCATGAATACAGAACCCTCAAAATAATAGGGTATCTGGGCTCCTTTGAAAAATCTCAAGAAGCAGAATTTTATGGGGTGAAAGTAGAAATAAAACAAAGATGGTATCTGACAGGTTTCAGTTATGCATTTGTCTTATTTGGTCTCTCCTTCTGGAAAGTCCCTAGTTTAACTATAAGTTAGTCGACAGCTTTTGATTGATTGAGTTTAAGTTTTGCTTTTCTCAAATACTTCGTTTTATTTATGTTTGCAACTCAGGGGAGGTTAAGTGTACTTTCAAGGCCTAATTGATTTTGTCTGCTCTGGGATTTTCCAGGACTAGTTTGCATTTTAAATCACTTTCACTAAATTTTCCAACCTCAGGAACCTAAGACAGGTCAGGAGATCTAGTCTGCCAAGTGAGGTGTCAGGAAATCTGCCTGATAAAAAGGATAGGCATGGCTGGTCTTGCTCCTGGCCCTGTATCACAACTTGAAACACAGATATTATGGATGACTGTGACAATGAGAAAAAACTCAGAGGTGGCAGCAATGCCATTTTACAGCCCTGTTGCGATGGAAACAACCTACATCTGGCTGCGTTGTCGTAAGAGAAAACTAAAGTATTTAACTCCTGTTGGTCAGGTTGATTGATCATTTGTGGCTAAAAACATTCTTGATGATGCAACATGGAAATATCTGAGAAACACTGCTCTCAGGTATGAAATGTATGGTACAGAGTTGCTTATATTATTCCCTTACTCTGCTTTTAAGGGTCCTTTATTGTTATTTGTCATTTGTGTCTTCCCACTTTTTAAAAATCAGCCTGGCATAAGCCCACTCACTCTCCAAATTTGACTGTATTTGGTGACAGTGTCCAGAGAGCTCTCTAGAGTCCTGATCTGTAAAATAGAAAAGTATTACAATTCCATTGTTTTCCGACAGTCTGTTAAGAGGCTCAAACCAAATACTTATGGAATTGCTGCATGGACACAGAAAATTCCCCTAGATCATAATTTTTCAGATTCCCAGCCGCGCTTCACTTGCTGGTGTCCCCAATAAGGGTATAGAACAATACAGTATTTGAGGCAAGACAGGTGCTATCAGGTTGGGAGCCTTTTCTGATCCCATCTGCAAGGCCATGACCATCCTTTTTTGGAGAGGGCTCGGCCTCTGCACTGGGCCACCACTGTTCTCCAAACCAGGTATGGCCAAAGGACTGCTACTGGGGGAGTCCACTTGGAGCTGTGTCACTTTCCAGCTTACCATCCCCTTGGCTTTTGCATGGCCTTCAGAACTCATCCCTCTCATAGTTCATGCAGTTATAAAACCTATCAGTTGCAAATATCAGTTGCCAAAAACTGTTGAAGGCAAAGCCATTTCCAAAGCAGTACTTGCCCAGATAAAGTGCAGACAGATAGAGAAATCAAAACAACTACTTTTTGTAGATGTGTGAAAGAAAAAGTATTGTTCTAGTACCATGAAGTGCTTGATAAAACTTGAATTCAAAACAATTCTAAAACCAAGTATTACAATTTGGATGACACTGAATGAACACTGCAGCATGTTCTAATGATTAACCTTTGAGACTAATTCCTATTCATTCTTAATTACCCCCATCTCTGTTCATGGGATTCTTCTGCCCACAGCTTCATCTTGCAATGCATTGTAAGGTGTAACAGGTTTTGGAGGCAATAGCCTTCATCAGTTGTATGTGACTTAATCAAAGCTTTTCTGATTGGCAGTTCTCAAAACTCACATATCACATTAGTGTAAGAGGGAACTCTGTGTGGGTTAGGGTGACTGTCACCCCAATTCATCTGGGACTGAAGGGTTTCCCAGGACCCAAGAATAAAACTACTAACAGCAGGTAGCAATGCTGGCATGGGACACATTGGAAAGATATTTGGGTATCTATGGAATTCAAAGGAAGAAAATATAGACTGGCTTCTTAAACTAGAACAAAAAACTGGAAACTCTTCAGAGTTAAGAAGCTATTTTTTCCTATTCCTACCTTCTTGGAATGTGGTCGTTCTCACTAAATTTCTCTCCCTCTCTCTCTCTCTCTCTCTCCCTGTCTCTCTCTTTCTCTCTCTCTCTCTACTTTCCCACTTCCCCAGCATCTACACATTTGTGTACTAGTTTATCCTTAATAAAAGGCACAAGAATGCAATTTAATGGATTTTAAATGTTTAAATTCTGATAATATCCAATCTTCAAGGTTTATCAATGTGTATAAATAAGTTCTACCACCTTTGTAAGAATATTGAAAAATGCTCATATTGACTCAGAATTCATGGGTCAAAATCTGAAATTGTTCATAAGTTAATGAATTGATTGTGCTAGAGGTAATGTTTAAATTTTAAAAATGTATAACTGTAGAAGACAGATTATTATTAAAACCCCTCAAAATACTCCCCTTTACTTTGAAAACATATATCCCATCATTCATGCCACTTTCTGAAGCAGTTCTGGAAATCTTTTTTCATCAGTGTCTTTACAACTCTGATTTAAAATATATATATATATATATATATATATACACATACATATAGTGGATGCAGCTGTCAAGTGCCATCGACAGAAATGTAGCCTTCTAAAAACATTAGCGTGCATCTTTATCTGCCTCATTTACCAGACCTCGCACTGTGAAATTTCTGACTCTTCCCCAAAGTCAAAGTGACCATGAACAGTAAAAGTTTACAATAGACTCAGAACATCGAGGCAGCCACAACAGCACAGTTAAAGACACTTGGTTTTCCCACAACTTATCTTTCCCACAAACTCCTTTCCCATTGGTTATATCTTAAAATTTTCCCAGATATTTCTTGCAGCTTTAACTTTTTGACTCAGAACATTGTGACAGCATTATCTTCCACACAGTGTTAATTGTTGTGAAGTGTTCCTTTTTTACTAATTTAAAAGTCAAATTATTCTCTAAACCTTACGAAAACTAAAAGTAGTCTCCTGTCCCACCTGTTTATTACCTCCAAAAAACAATTTTAGCTCTTTTAGCTGTTTACTTGTATGCACATGCTTAATAGCATGACGATAGCACTCCTTTTTTAAAAAGCAGTTTTGATTTTGCACTTAGATTTCAATTATGGAATATAATGATTTAGAAGTGTTAAATCTTGCTTCTACCTTATTTCCCACACAAATATCCTGCTCCATCACAGCCCCGTGTGGCTACACCTCCTTGTATGCCTGATAGTTTTATGATGATCATATAAATATTCAGAGATGAGTTCTGTGAAAAGCTATGGTTATATTTATTTCTTGCGTAACTATTTCCTCCCCTGGAGTCAGTAGTTGCCTAGGACTGCTTTCCTTTATTTGCATTTCTAACCTTTTCTATGTACCAATGTATGCTTGAGCTCTGCTGTTAACCTATGAGCTATATCCCAGGACTCATTTTTTCTCAATAGTTCCAGGTGAGAATTCACCAAAAGAGAAACATGTGCAGGATTTTGGAGGAGGCAATAGAGCACTACTGAACCCTAGCTCTCAAAGATATTTTGGAGGACAGAATTATGATAAACACACAAGAAACAGGTGAGTGAGGCTGAGCTCCTCCGCTCCATGCCCAGTGACCCTGGAAGCCTGACACTGTGAACAAGAGTGACATTAGCTCCAGGCCCCACAGACCCGGTACATGGCCAGTGATGTACTGCTCTCCTTGTCCTGTAGGCGCATCAGTCTCTCCACCCTATACATGTTTTAATCTTCTAATTATCTCTAGACACTCACAGGAGTTGTGCTTTCCTGACTGAAACCCAGCACTCCATCACTAGTTCTTCCCAACTCTTGAAAGGAATTTAAAATCACCTCTTAAAATATCCATTATTTATGATGATGATGATTATTTTATTATTACTATTATTTTCTTTATAAGACCTCTTTGGGATTCTCTCTGACCTGCTTCTGTGAGAAACAATTGCTTGTCTGATCCCCTAATGCTACCCTGAATCACCCTTCATGTCTCACCATTTTTCAGGTACTTACTGGCCACTTGTACTTCAGTGTCTGTTGTTTCAATTGCCCTTTTTTAGATTAGTCTTTTATTTGGGGGTAGGTCTGAAATTTTTGTGTTCTTTGTGCACTGTAGATGTGAATCCTCTGTGCAAGAAGTAGCTGGCAAAGGTTTTTCTCATTCTGTCAGTTGTGTCTTCACTCTGTTGTTTCCTATCGGGGACCCAGCCTCTTTTTATGAGCCTGCTCTGAAATAAGAGTTTTTAGCTTTACATCAAAATGAAGGAATTGAGCAGGAGATAGGCATGTTTGTGCCAGATGTTTGATATCATAAGGTGTCAATGGATATGTATCCAAAACATTTTGTAAAAGTCCCACAGTAAACGGACTTTGAACTCCATTGTTAGCCACACTTTGTCTAAGGTTTTTTA